>VUQR01022445.1:12304-33156 GCA_015108515.1 Hemichromis elongatus
CCTTTAAAAAAAAAACCAAAAAAAAAAAACTTTAAAAAAATAAAAAAAAAAAAAAAAAAAAAGGTCTCCAGAGAAGAAAAATGTGATAATCGCTGCTGCAGGGTCTACAGTTTCAAAAGTGTCAGGACTTATCCATCCCAGGAAATATGGCAGCCTTTAGGAATTAACAAGAGTTATCAAATTTCTTCAGTTTCTAGTCTTTTCTTTTTAAAAGAGGACGCAGGAGGAGATGATCACTGGTGGAGGAGAGGAGCATGGTTCAAGAATGCTCCTCAGTAGTCATTCCTATAGTCCTGTTGAACTTCAGAAAGAGGAAAAGATGCAGGGAGGAGAGGAGAGGGAGGAGGGGGAAGAAAAAAAAAGAAGAGGAGAGAAGATGTTACCTCATAGCAGAAGGAAAACCCAGTGAACCAAAAGAGTTAAACCTCATAAACTACACCGACTGTGCCTCTTCAGCTGCTTCGATGTGGCTTTTGAGGTGGGAATAAAAAAAATCAGTGTTGTAATCCATGTTTCTTCATAGGAGAAACAAAAAGCACAAACTGAGAAATTAGTTCCAATAAACACTGTGACATTTTTTATAAAGTGTTTGGAGAATGTTTAGAAAATGTGTCAGATCTTTATTTTACCTTTCTGGATGTTAGAAAGTGCAAATAAAGATTTCTAACACGGAAAACAGATGACAAGGAAAACACGCCTTATGAGTCACCCCGACTGAGATCTTAGGAAGACATCTGTTGCAGTTAAATAAACAGCTGCAGTCATATTCAAAAATGTACATTCAGAAAAATCAGCTTTAAACAAATGAGACCTATAAAGCTTGTGGCAGTTTTTCTGATGCATCATCATGTATATCTATATAAAACATAATAAATGTATTATGTATTAAGCAAGATCAATATAAACTGCAAACAGTTTATATTGATCTTGAGGATAACATATAGTGTAAACACCTCGCATTGCTTGGTCTAAAAGTAACAACATCCTGTCTTCAACCATCTCAAAGGGCCCATAAACATTTTATAAAGGCTATGTGCCAGATTACTTTGGTGCACAGCAACTTAGCAAATGTGTATGTTTGAAGACAGCTGGGCTGCCTTTTAAACAATTTTAATCTTAATGTTTAGCTAAGAAGCTTTTGGTTTAGTTGTAGATGAAAAAATACTGGGCCACACCTCTTAATCTAGGTGTTTTCAGTCCCATTGCCAAAGGTGTAGGAAATCAAGCACCTCATCATGCAATCTTCCTTTACAAACATTTGTGAAAGGATGGGTCGTTCTGAAGAGCCCACTGGATTTGAGCGTGGACCCGTGCTGCAATAAGTTAGTTTGTAAAATTTCATCCCATCAGCTGTAAGTGCGATTATTGCAAAGTGGGAGGGTTTAGCAATCATAGCAACTCGGCCACATAGTTACAGATAATGTAAAGTCACACAGTGAGGTCATCAAATGCCAGATCCTTGGTGTGTAAAAGTCTCAGACGCTCTGCTGACTCAGTGACCTTGGAGACTTTGAAAAACCTCCTTTTGAATTAACATCAGCACAGAAAGTGTGCACTGTGAGCTTTTGTGGTGTGAGTTTACATGGCCAAGCAGCTCCAAGCAGCTCCTGTAGGTGTAATGTGAAGATGGCCCAGTACTTTTGTCCACATAGTGTCTTTTACAAAATTTTAACAACTTAGGAATGTGGGAAATGGACTTCAATCATCCTTGTTTGGGATAAGATTAATTAGGCCAAAATACAGTTAAAAATTTAAATGTAGTATTCATGTTCATGTAGTATTTTATAAATTTTCCATATATTCAAATTGGTAACAGCTGACATTTGATGATTACAAACCTCGTACCCTCATCTTGTAACTGTGACACTGATCCTTGTGTAATGCAGTAACTGAGCCATGATATGCTAACTACACAATTCGGATTGACAAATACAAATGTAGGAATAAATTCCACTTAACGGAACCGTAAATGTCACAAAGACATAGCTTGAGGCCACATTTTATTTGCTTTAAAATTAAAATACAATGCACATACTCAATTTAGAAGTTTTTTAAGTGGCCAGAGAGGCTGTGTCTAATCTGTGCACATATGGGACAAGCATTCAGGATTCTCGCAAGTCATAAAGTACAAAAAGACACCATTCAGACTGGAATCCATCACTATAAAATAAATCTGGTTTGATGGATGAAGTAATGTCTCATCTATCAGCTACTTTTAGGCAATGATGCATCATCAGGGCAACTTGTCAGAGTCTGTTTGATGTGTAACGTCCAAGCTGAGATGGCCCAAGAACCCCGTAAAGCCCTGCAAAGGCCTCATTGGTATGAATATTCAAAGTTGTCAAAGATGTGTGTGTGTGTGTGCAGTTGCATATTTTATTAGATCTAAATACAGATGAATAGCTTTGGCCTTCTAACGTCTTAATCCATCGGTGTGGACATGAATGTATAAACTTCACAGTGGAACAGCCATAAAAGTCGGAGAGCTCTCAAATTCTCCGAGCACTTTTACAAGAACAATAACTATGCCAGAAACATCTGTCACAGTGAAAACAATATTTGAGTGTTTTACACATATAAAAGATGCTTTATGAGGGTGTATAAAGACCAAACAGGTCTGGATTTGTTAAAGCTGCTTAGAGCAGCAAGATAGCAAACATAAAAATAAACCAAACTGCTCTGAACAAAAGTAATATTGCTCGAATACAGCAGGACAAATCAGGGCAAGTCTGGATAAAGAGCAGTGAATGTTTTGGTAAGGTCTGGATATTTCATGTTTTGACTCTGGTCACAAAAATATTCCAGTCAAGATGTTATTTCGATTCCTGGTGGCCGCTCCTCGCCTACTGTGCACACTTTTATGAATGTGCTTTTGCATTCATTTGTCTGCAGCACATGTCCTCCTCTGTTATGCCCCCCATATGAAGCTATTAAAAATACATAAATAAATCTAAAGAGCAACCTGTTGATCCTTTTGTGTGCATAAGACAACACTGTAGCTGCATTTTTGATGATAATTTGCACTTAAAATCTAATGTGGAATATTAGCTTTTCCATACTGGAGGGAAATTAGGCCAACTGCACTGATGCTTTTGTCTTCAGCTACCTTTCTTTTTTTTTTTCGTTACTTTGATTTGATAAAGGGTTTGATAAAGCAGAGCTCACACAAATATGTGGATCACTTCGTTCTCTGTTTTTGTAATGCAGCTTTGTTCCAACCAGTCATTAAATATCTGAAAGTGGCGTCTCAATGATGGGGATCGAATTTGCTGCTTTCTCCTTCGGTGAGGTTTCATAGCAGCTGACAGGTTATGACAGCTAATGATTACACTGAAAACAGGAATGCTGAATGTAAATTGAGGTTCATCAAAGTGACATTTTTCATTGGTGCAATAACAAGTACAGCATAGTAAAACTACCTGTAGAAACCTGTAAGTACTACTACTTCCATGTGTGAACCAATATTGCCAATTTAACTGCAATCGGGAGTCATAATTTTAAGTTATACTTTGGTAATTGCATTCATCGTATTTTCGAAGAAAATCAGTCTAACTTACAATTAATAAATATATCAGTTAAGCATTTGTGTACTTACGTATTTATTTGTATTTAAATCATCAATCTCAAATGTTGGATATATTACTTCCACTCCATTCAAAGTCTGCAGGAAAACATCTTTCTGACATGACTTCTTTAAACACTTTCCTGATGATTTTATAGGTTCCGTCAATCATCTTTGCTGACACTAAATACAAAATAAAGTCTGCTATGATTCAAAATTGAGGATGATCTGTCATCCAAAAGTCAGCAGCCAGTGAGTGTGTGTTAAGATCCATCCCTCCTCATCACGTCATTTTTATTTTTTTTTTAACTAAGATGGTGACGGCGGAGGCACTCATCATGATTCTTAAAAACGGGACTACAGTTTATATTTGTGACACAACTGCACTCTCACGTTATCCCAGTAAGCACTCAAATAACTACTTATGTTTTGTGTTTCTCAAAGAAACAAAAATTTTGGCCGATATATTGGCTATTTAAATTGACAAATGTTGGTATCGGTCCTAAAAATCCTATATCGGTCAGGTTTTAATTACCTCTGCCAAATTCTACACCCTTTGGTAAAATGGTACCGATACATGAGGGTGAATGATATTTACCTCCCACGTTGTATCCCAAACAGGAGTTTGCGTCACAGTATCCAGGCGGGCCAGCTGGTCCTGTGGTACCTGGATTCCCGGACCTCCCCGGTGTTCCTGGGTTACCAGGTCGACCAGGTGGGCCCTGGCTACCTGTCCGTCCTTCACCTGGCAAGCCTTAAGATTAAGGAAAAATGTTTTTGTTAAAAGAAGACTAAAAAACAAAACAAAATCCAAGAGCAATTGTTTGACGTTTAGCAGAACTAGTCTAAGGGAAAACAACACAATTAAAAATGGCAGCCTGTGTGTATCCTGTCCCTGTACCGTCAACTCTTTGTTTGCTTTTAAATCCTGTCTCCTTTATTAGCTAGAAAAATATGATATAAAAGAAATCTGAAGGCAGCAAATGTTTGCTTGTCATTTGCGGATAAGAAAGGTGATGTTGAATGTCGTGAGGGCAGGAGCAGGAATCACACAGTTCTTCGCTCGCGCTTAGCCAGAGGCGTCTGTTTTCTGTTTTCACGGGAGAAACTGCCCCACCAGGACTCACTTCAGCAGTCAGCAGAAATATGAAATCAATATTTGGATGGGTTTCTTCTGCCAGGGGCTAAAATTATCATCCCACAAATATTTCAGAAAAGTACAATGGATGAGGACAGAGTGCACCCCACCCGACCCCGCATCCCCACACCTCCCCTCAGCACCCTCCTCTTAGAAGAGACTTCCTTTTTCAAAGTCTGAAGTTTTGGCTTCCTTTTTTTTTTTTTTTTATCTGATCACAGCAAAGTTTTGTCAGCTTGTTCTAGAAGTATTGATCACAGTAAACAGAAAATCCCAGCACTGACATATTTTCATAACACAAGCCTCAAATTCCACAAAGCGTACTGGGAAATCAATACAGAGAATTATATTCATGGTCCAAAATGCCTTTTTGCTTTCCTCAGACAGCGATTCAACAGAAAAAAGTAAATCCAAAGCAGATTAAGTCTCTGTGCCATTTAATTCCATTGTTTCAATATTTGAAGCCACTGTGGTTTTATTCAGTGGAAACAAAGTGAATATCTCCCATACGGTAGCTCCAGCTGAAAACACCAATAAGATTTGTTCAGGAGCAGAATGCTGCCAAATGATCAGATTTAGAAGCAGCTACAGCGCCTTGATTTGTAGCTTGGAGAATGCTGGAGAGAGAGAGAGAGTGTTGAGTATTCCCAGGCTCGTTTCTTACCAGAAGGTCCGGGTGGTCCTCGAGGCCCCTGAGTCCCAACCCCTGGAGTCCCCCTTTCTCCCTTCTCTCCTGGCAGACCTGGAAATCAACAAAGAGATGTGCATTTAAACATAAATTCACATCTTACATCTTTCCTCTTAGGTGCCTGCAGCTTTCTATGCAGTTGGAAAGGTACAGGAGGAGTAAATGGTGGACCATTTCCACAGAAAGCCCTGATGGTGAACCAACATGTTTCTCAACGGGAAAGGAAACATCCCAATACTCAAACACCTAATCCAAATAGATTTTTTACTGGTTTATTGTAACAAATTCCAATAATAGTTATATAATGGACATGGACATAATTTGTAAATTTTAATTGGGGGTATCAACATTCAAATTAGATGAAGGGTTTAAGAGTTTCAGGTCCTTAACATATGTGCCAGCCTCTCTTTAAAGGGACCAAAAGTAATTGACTCAAGCGTGGGCAGTTCCTTCGTTATGTCATTATCAATTAATTAGATAAAAGGTCTGAAGATGATTTGCGATGTGGTGCTTGCATTTGGAAGACTTTACTGTGAACAGACAAGATGTGGTCAAAAGAGCAGGTGAAATAAGTCATCTTTAAGCTGTGAAAACAGAAAAAACCCATCTGAGCAACTGCTGCAGTATTAGAAGTGGCAAAATCTACAGTTTGGGACATCCTGAGACGGCATGAAAGCATTGGTGAACTCAGCAAGCACAAAAACCTGGACATCCATGGATGACAACAGTGGTGGATGATCACAGAATCATTTTGATGTTGAAGAGAAAGCCCCTCATTACAGCCAACTAAGAAAACAACACTCTCTGGGAGGTAGGTGTATCATTATCCAAGTCTACCATAAACAGAAGACTGCATGAAAGTAAATACAGAGGGTTTACTGCATAAATCTCAGCAAAAGAAAGGCTAAATTGGACATTGCTAAAAAAAAAAACAACATCTAAAAAAGTCAGCGCAGTTCTGGAAAAACATTGTTGGACAGATAAAACCAAGATTAATCTCTACTAGAATGATGGCGAGAAAAAAGTATGGAGAAGGTGCGAAACAGCTCATGATCCAAAGCTCACCACATCATCTGTACAACATGGGGGCGGCAGTGTGATGGCTTGAGCGTGTGAGGCTGCCAGTGGCATATGAAAACCTGTGTTTACTGATAATGTGTTCAGATACATACTGTCTGCTCAAGTCCAGCTAAATGCAGTCAGATTGGACAGCGTTTCATAACACAGGTGGACAAAGACCCGAAACATACAGCTAGGGGAAATCCAGGAGTTGATTAAAGCAAACAAGTGGAATGGCCAAGTCAGTCACCTGATCTTAACCTCATTGAACATGCATTTCACTTGTTGAAGACTAAACTTCAGACAGAAAGGTCCACAGACAAACAGCAACTGAAAGCCGCTGCAGTAAAAAGTCCTGGCAGAGCATTAAGTTTAAGCCTTCAGGCTGTCATTGCCAGCAAAGGGTTTTAACCCAAGTATTAGAAATGAACATTTTATTTTCACATATTTAATTTGTCCAATTAGTTCCGAGCCCCTGAAACGAAGGGATGGCGTTAAAAAATGCTTTAGCTCCTCACATTTTTATGCAATCTTTTTGTTCAGCCCACTGAATTAAAGCTGAACATCTGAAGGACTTCAACTGCGTCTGAGTTGTTTAATTTGAAAGTCATTGCTGTAATATACAGAACCAAATTTAGTAAGTTGTCTGTTTATATTTAGGAGTTTTATTTTTTCCAGATTAAAAATGTTTTTATTAAACATTTTTATTATTTTTAATGCATTTTAAATTAGTTGTCTTCAGGGCTTTGGTTGAGCTTGGTCAGTACATTGATTCTTTTTAAGAATGAACCAGATTACTGACGTGTGACTGACAGGTTCATTTGTTTTTTCTAACGATGGTCTAGCTTTTTGAGCCTTTTTTTTTTATAGTGGGAAAAAATATCCAATACTAATTAAGCAGCGAATCAATGTCTCATGTCTGCTCAATTCTTCATGAAATAATAAAGGAACGGCCTTGAAACAGCTCCTCGATGAGCTGTCTGATTACTTTTGATTCTCTAAAAATGAGGTACAGTGTATAAAAAAAAGATTCCCAATAATAATTCCAGTCTTGGTTGTTTGGCCTTAAAATCCACCACGGTGGTGTGCAGCGCCAAAATACAAAAATGTTGTCTTTCTCCAACAAAGGATTAGCCCAGCTGTAGTTTGAAGCATTACATTTGTTGTAGTTGTCCTTTCAAAATGTCCCAGACCTAAAGGTACCTACGGACTGCAAAGCGATCAGTGTTTTAAGTTTAAGGAAGTTAAATGTGAAGACTATTACCAAACAATGCACAATATGGCACAACCGTTTACTTTTGTCTGTTTGAATGAGTAGGTCTTACATTTATTGTCTCTATCGGTAGTTAAGCTTCTGAGTAATTGTCCTACACTCTCCCAACGTTGTACGATCTGAATATTTTCATAGAAAATGTGCTAAATGAATTATACTTCTGTGATCAGCCCAATAAAATGTATGATAAACCCAGCGTCTGCTCTGCGCAGCTGTTTGAATGACCTAATGGAATATTTTTTGTACACTCTAATATTAAAGAACCACATAAAACTAACGTACAGATTTTCTGTCGTGCTTCTTTTACGGCCGCCTTAATCAATCGCATTAATAAAAAAGGAAGTAAGCACCACGAGGCTGGAAAACATTTTACTTTACCTCAAATAAAAATGCGTTTTCTACTACGGTGGCTTCATTATGACTGTAACTTGATGATTGCAACTCCATTGTCTCACTGTCTGTCAATTTTACTGAAAAAATATTCTAATGTTGAGCCTGATTCTGGTAGCCCTGCGTTCACCATCTGTTCATATGAAAGCCATAGATCTTAGAATAGATGCTTACTCTGGTTTCAGTTCAGTCTATAAAACAGTGAATTAGTGTGTGTGTTTGTAGTGGACGGTGGCTGCAGATCATAAATGTCATTAGGGAGACTCAAAGACCTGAACCTTGACACTTCCTGACAGAAGTTCAAATGCTCTGAGCTTTCCAAAGCCTTCTCCGCGTGAGTGTGTGCACGCGTGAGTGTGTGTGTGTGCGCAGGCTCATTCGGCATGTGGTTCTTCAGTGTGGGTTGCGTGTTTTCGTGATGAGGACGGAGCCTCATAAAGGCTGTTTCTCCTCTGAGGGCTCGTGGCAGGGGAATGACCTCATGGATATTAGAGTTACTGTCTTCTGGCCTGGGCTGAACCTCACAGGAGCCCTGATGCTGACTGTGAGTTTGTCTGGAACCTACACAGACCACATAATACAGCAAACAAGCAGGCGGGTTTGAGAATTTCTTGCTTTTTTCTCCCCTTCCTGAATGCTGTCTTTTTCTCACTGATAATTAGTGACATGGAAATCCTTATTTTTCACACGACGTGTTGAACTCTTTGGGGTTTAAACCAACTTTTAAAATATCAGTCTATGCAAAAAAAAGAGAGAAAAGTCGGATTTCACTTTGTTACACTTACAACGTATTGCTGAAATTTTTTTTATAAATAATGGCTCATCTGTTGTAAAAGTTGGTACTTATTTTACCCAGAGTGCAACTCACCCATTCAGTGTGTCAGCTTTGAGCCACCAGGCTCTGCTTTTTGACTCTATATATGTTGATTAAAAAAAACAACACAAAAAACTAGTCCTCGGTCTCTTTGCAGTTTATATCTTACACGTATCTCGCTGATAATATTCCTATTATTTTGTCTTAAAGACGTTAAACAACATCCCCAAACTCTGAAGGCTAAATATTACTGACAAATACTAAAGTTTCTGTCTTTTTGATGCTGTTAAATGTGGGATGTTGGCAAAACCCTGTTAGTGAAAGAGCTGACGATGACCACGAGCACAGCTTTATGTCTCACCCCTCTCGCCTGGTTGCCCGTTCTGGCCGTTAGTACCGGGAAAGCCTGGCCTCCCAGGTGGACCTTGCTCTCCCTGAGGACCCGGGGGGCCTCTCCTACCCGGCTCTCCCGGTGGGCCGGGCACTGTTCGCACTGACACCGCTGAGTGCACGGGGATCTGGTTCAGGATGGAGTTGTAACGCGACAAGTGGCCTGAAACAGATGACGGAGAATGAATGATTTGAAAATACCCAGATTTAACTTCTGAAATTTATCGATTTTTTGTTGTTTTAAAAAAATCAGAAGTAATGAAGTATTTTCATGTTAATGTGTAAAAATCACAGATTACTCACTCTGGATGAGCTGTTCACAGACCTGACGTGCAATAGCTCGCACAGCCGCCTGGGACTGCACATCACCCTGGAAGAACAAACACAGAGCTCTCAGGATCTGACTTTACACAACCACATGGACATAAACTTCCAGACCAGACGCTGATAAAGTGGTGGGCGGGTGGATTTTTTATTTGCGTTTAATGAGTGCACTCCACCTTTACTCCACACTCACACAAAACACGAAGGCAGAACCAGAGCAAGAATGTGAAACTTGCACGATCAAATATAAATCAAGATTTAATTACACTAATAATTTGGGCTAATTTTTGTCAAGTGCGCCTCTATAGTTTGCATTTTAAACATTTATCTTTCTTTCTTTTTTTTTAAACCACAGCAGTTGACTTGTCACGAGGAGCACTACTCAGCCCCTGAAAAGAGGAGGCGTTTAAAAGTGTGAAAAACAACCCCGACCTCATCTCAAAAAAGAAGAAATCACAAAGCCAATAACAAAAAGGTTGAGACGTATTAAATGTAAATAAAAGAAGCAACGATTTGTGACTCTTATAAACCCAAATATTATTCACAATACAAAATAGATAACACGTCAAATGTTTAAACTGAGAAAGTTCACTATTTTATGAAAAATATTAGCAATTTGATAGCAGCGACACCATGTTTAGCACTGTGTAGCATGCCTTCGTCTTTTAACAAGTCTATAAACATCTGGGAACTGAAGACGGCAGATGTTGGTCTTTTAGGAGAGAAATGTTGTCCCATTAGTGACTGACACGGGACTTCACCTGCTCAGAAAGAGCTTGGGTCTTCTTTGTCATGTTATTTTTCCATGATGTGCCACATGTTTTAAATAGTTGGACTGCTGTTGTAACAGATGCAAAATGCATCTCGGTGTTAAAAAGTGGCTGTCAGTAGTCACTTATAAGGGGCACCGGGTCAAAATTCTGAGAGGAAATTATTTAAAATGCTTGCAGCTTGTAATTGACCACAATTTTAAACAAATTTCACAGAGAATAGAAGCATGTCTCATTTATGGACAAGCAGGAATAATGTGTAACTGGCACAGGTAGATGGCTCAGGGCGATTAACATTTCCAGTCCTCAAAAATACGAGTATTTTAATGAAACACACCAGAACTCAGGAAGGGAAATCCCAATTCAAACACACACACAGCGTAACTTTCATGTATTTTTCAAGCTTTCTAATATCGGAGCTCTTATGTACCAAATGCAGCATTTAACAAGACTCAAAGAGATCTGAAATGTGTAGATTAATGTCATTATCTTAGAGTATGTAATATTACTTTAATTAATACCTGCATTACTCACAGTACTTGGGAATGATGGAAATCTGACACTAATTGTGTCGGATTTAATAATTGTTTTTTTTCACCTATCGTGCTGGTCAAGTGTTACTCTGGCGCTCCATCTGCGCTGTTGGATTTACCCACAGGACAGCTGTGCAAACATACACCACCGATGAGCAGGTCTGCTTGTTTTTGTACTACTGAATGTGCTGCTTTTGATAAAATGCGGATCATTATTGAAGTGGACTGGCTACCTTCCGCTCAAATGTGTGCATCTTTGCCCCATTGTCAGATTTTCTGTTTGAACAAAAGCAAGAATACACATTCAAAATTACAATGCATTAAAAATGTATTGTTTTGGAGTTATACGACTTACTAGACCTCTCCTTACCATCACAACTGGGCCACCTCACCCAAATATATAATGAGGAAAAAAATCCTCTTGCACATTTTTTCAGAGTCTTTCATGTCACGTTGTACTGAAATTAACTGCAGCAGGGTACAAATGTCCCCAACAGTTGCTTAAAATGAAGCAGAAACAGGAATTACAGGTTCGATTCAAGCTGGAAAGTTGCGTGTCTCTCAAGCCCTCGGCGGTGACGGCCTCTCTTCCGTGTCAGCAGAAATACAGACCCTGCACTGCTGCAAATTTGGACCATGAACACTGATTTGATTTGGTGCGCCTTAAACGAGGCTGAGGGAGAGCGAGAGGAATACAGTGAATGTTTGTGCAAAAAAGACGATGAGGAAATGGTGGCTGCGTGCTGCGGTTTCTCCAAAACAAGGGCGGGAGGTATTAGTGAGTAATTGTTAGGAGCTAGACTTCAGCAAAAATAACCATATTTCCACAGAAAAATAAAACAGTGAAACAGGATTTGCTCTAAAGAGCTGCAAAACAGTGGAAAGACTTACTCTTTCTCCTTTATCGCCTTTGATACCAGCAGGACCCTGGAACATAAAATCACAAGAGGAGAATAAACAGTCAACAGGCCTGAACACATAGCCATCTCTTTTTCTGTCTTTAATGTCCCCCTCCTATCAAGCCCCATCTATTTATCTTCTTTCAACTCTAATATAACAGCTAGTGCAACTAAATACATCTAAAATATGACAAAAATGAACCTGGAGTCTTTGGGTTCTTTCCATAACACTCATGAGCTCCAAAGTTAGTGTGCTCACAAACAGAGGGCATCATCTGTGATTTGGAAGGGCTTGCTTTCCTCTATTGTCAACACTGTGAAGCACGGAGATGCTTATCTGAACACAGTACGCGAAATACTCTTAAATACCTGCCAAGCCAGAGAGTAATGTAATGTAATCGAGAGGCAAATAAAAGACAAAGATTTCTTGGCCGTATGAACCGTGAGCCGATACAATAAATATCAGTTTGAAGTTTTGTTTATCTTGGGGAAACGTGTCCTTGACCACCAACTGACAGGCTGTGTTTGCGTGTGTGAGCCAGGCTGAGCTGAGAGGGATAGAGAAAATGTGTGCTTGCGGGCCTTGGATATTATATGCATATTATACCACAGATGATAAAAAGGCTTTGCCAACATTTGACACAGTGGCTGAATTGGAGTGCAGTTCTGAACAATAAAAGTCTCTTCCTGGACCTCCACTCCGTGCCTGTTTGGAGGTTCTGAATCTTCCCGGGCACATAAATGTCGACTATCTCATCAGGTGCCAAAGAGCACAAGAAAGACAGAAGCACAGCTCTGATATAAATCAAATTTCTTTTATGACGCAATCAAAAGCGTCTTTCCATCATGTGCTGTATACAAAGAATCCTTCTGAAGTGCAGAGTCGGTGTTTTTTCACTCAAATTTGTTTCCCATTTTATCTGCGGAGGAAAATCCACTTACGAAGACTTCGAATGTGGACTCATAAAACAGCCATTAGGTTTGTTCCTTTTTTTTTTTCTTTCGTAACTGGCAAACACAGGACTCCTCGCTACCAAGTCAAGCAAGATAAATTAAAAAACCCTCAGGTGGTTAACTAACTGGAAACCACTGTATCCGGTCCAGGTCACATGGTCTCAATCTCAATCTCAAACTCAGGACATCAGCGAGAGCTACGACGTGTTTGTACATCTACTGACAACCAGAATGAGATTTGGCAAATATGCAATTCAATCAAGCAGTAAACCAGATTTAGATTCTCATTCAGTCTCGTACCTTCCAAAGACCTCCATGCATATGTTTTGTTCTGGGTCTCTACTAAAAAGCTTCATAAATCCCAATATTTACAGATGGCACATAGCATTTCCAGATGCACCATGTCTTCCCTAACAGAACAGTTTGGGTTTCACATTAGATGCTCAAGACAAGAATGTGTAAAAAGTGCTGAATGACCTTCTACTCTGCATTTTTAAACTCTGTGCTCACTCTGTGCTTAAGACACTGTCCCTTATCTAATGTGTCAGAGTAGTGGGACAGATGTGCGGGGTTTCTACCTCATACCAACAGGTAGAGTGTTGTAGGACTCACTTCTGAAGCAAAGTGGTAAATTTCCCTCCAGAATTAACTGCCTGCTACTTTAAACAACTTGTTTAAGAAGAAAAATATTCTCCTGCTGCACTGGCGAAAGGTTGCAGGGGGCCGAACAGACACTGAATCAGTAATTTCTGGTTGATATAAAGTTTGAAACTCAAACTTTAATAAAACACTAAACCCTGGGTAGGGAGGTGTTTTCCATTCATTTATTAGATGCATGTTTTACATTCATAGAGTGTTTCCTTTTTTTCCCCTCTTTCTGTATCTCGGAGAATCGCCAGATGTGATCTCTCACTGTTTTTGGGTATATGTTGAGGAGAGAGGAAGTGATTTATAGCCCTACTGTCTGAGCCAAACTTGCTGCTGGCCTGCAAACTTGACCCAAGACTAGATTAGCTGTCACAGGAATCCACAGTATCATCTGTTCCTGTTAGCATTACACAAAGTCTGGATCTCCACACCTTCTCCTCACTCAGCATCCTCATCTAAAATTATGCTACAGCATCCACTCAATAAAGGCTTTTTGTTCATTTGTGACCAATAAATCATTAAGTTGACCTTAAGGACCTCAGAGGATTTAAGGCAAATTTTAATAGACTGTTAACATGATCCATCCATCCATCCATCCATCCATCCATCTTCTTCCGCTTATCCGGGGCCAGACCTCCCACTCTCCAGCCACCTCCTCCAGCTTGTCCGGGGTAAGACCAAGGCATTCCCAGACCAGCCGAGAGATATAATCTCTCCAGCGCGTCCTGGGTCTGCCACCAGGCGTCCTGCCGATGGGACATGCCTAGAACACATCCCCCAGGACGCATCCTTGTCAGATGCCCGAACCACCTCAACTGGCTCCTTTCGATGTGAAGGAGCAGCTGCTCTACTCTGAGCCCCTCCCGGATGGCCGAATTTTTCATCCTATCTCTAAGACGGAGGCCAGCCACCCTTCAGAGGAAGCCCATTTCCGCCGCTTGTATCCGTGATCTCGTTCTTTCAGTCACTACCCACATCTCATGAACATAGGTGAGGGTAGAGATGTAGACCGACCGGTAAATTGAGAGCTTCGCTTTCACATTCTTTCTTCACCACAGCAGACCAGTGTCCACATCACTGCAGCCGCAGCACCGTCTGTCAATCTCCCGCTTCCTTCTCCCGTCACTCGTGAACAAGATCCCAAGATACTTAAACTCTTCTCCACTTGGGACAAGAATTTGGCACTCCACCCTTTTCCGGCTGAGGACCACGGCCTGGAGGTGCTGATTCTCATTCCCACCTCTTCACATTTGGCTGCAAACCGTTCTAAGCCAAGCTGGAGGCCATCACCCGATGAAGCCAACAGAACCACATCATCTCCAAAAAGCAGAGATGAGATCCTGAGACCACCCAATTGAAAGCCTTCTGCTATTTGGCTAGGCCTAGAAACTCTGTCCATAAGAATTATGAACAGAATTGGTTACAAAGGGCAGCTCTGGCGGAGTCCATCACCCACCAGGAACGATACACAGGACATCATGTCAAAATATTGAATTGCAAAATGCTCAGTAAATGCAGCATCATACTAGTCTTAACATCCCCCCTTCAAAAAAACAAAAAAAAACAAAAAAAAGCAAACAAATAAAAAATTTCACTCACAGGAACTCCTTGATCCCCTTGTGGCCCTGTTGGCCCACCTTGTCCCGGAGTTCCTGGTGTTCCTGGTGCTCCCTGAGAAAGGTACAGATGGAGAACAAAGATGGCTGAAAGCTGAGGGATCAAGTGGATTTTCTACACATAATCAAATAATAAGAAAACAGACTTACAACTGGTCCTGGGGGTCCTCGTTGTCCCTGTGGTCCAGTTTTACCTGGCAGACCCTGCACGAGTGAAATACAGTACATTTATTAAAGTCAGCTGCACTGTTTAATTCCTGTGGGCTTGTCTGGGAACCCAAACGCTGTTGCATCTGCAGCTTCTGCTGGTGGTTACTGCACACACCAAATCAGATCTACTTCTACTTTTATTATTTTACAAAACACAGTTTTATTATTTTCACTGGCTCTACTTTTACACACCGCTCTGCATTTAATCACTAGTTATTATTCATCCCTGGCTCACTTCCACAGTGTGTCTTTGGTCTATCCCCACCTCCTCACCGCCAACCAGTCCTGGCAGATGGCTGCCCCTCCCTGAGCCTGGTTCTGCTAACAGTTTCTTCCTGTTAAAAGGGAGTTTTTTTCTTCCCACCATTGCCACATCCTTACTTATTGATGTACAATCTTTACATTACAATATAAAGTACCGTGAGGTGATTGTTATCGTGATTTTAAATGGACCTCTACCACTTGATGCATGATACATTTATGTATTATACGGTGGTTCTTTTTGAAAGCACATTAATGAATGTGTGTGAAACTGCAGTTCTAATATCAGAAGCACACTGCAGTTGTGTAGGCCAATTTTCTGAATGCCAGGGCATATAATAACATGATTTTAAATGACATGATGGTGGATTTGTTTTATGTCAAAATATAGTTGTAATTCAAATTGAACAAATTCCCTGTTATTAATACACAGTTTGGACGCTGAACATCAGAGTGGCCTGGAAAACAGCTTAACTTGAGGTTAAGCTAATCCTTTCATTCCAGTTTGGATGTCTGCTGAACTTTGTGGTGACACACCGAGTCCCCTTCAGCCTTAACAGACTCAGATTAACCTTTGCGAGGGGAAGCCATCCATTAAAGACAACAAAGCGACATAAACATGGAGACTATGACACAAATGAAGACTCCCCAGTGGGGCTACATCCTACTGTCACCAAAGTTAAACTGTCATCCTTTCAAACAAATATAAGCAGTTTGTGACAGCACAACAAAATCTGCACTTATTGCAAAACAAGATATGCCGGAGTTTCTCTGAAATAGCTGAGCTGGTATGAGACATCTGAAAACTCTTCAGCGAGAGTTACTCTGGTGTCACACAGTAAACACTCGTCAACCCACTAATGGGACTCTGGAGAGGGCCTCAGATCCTCCCAGGAGTCATGCCTGAAAATGGCGAATACATTTTACTTTGAAATCATTTCAGTCTCAGCAGAAGCAAATGAGAAGCAACAAGAATTCAAATCTTTGTGAAGCAAATCTGCCGAGGTCCTGGGCATAAGTCCGCCAGCAATCGCACTAAATACTCACCATTTAATCACACAAAATGTTTCATTAATGCAAGTATAGTAATGATGCATCCATCCAACACTAATATAACGCCTACTGTAGACACAAGCATCATCAGCTACAGCTATAGTACAATCCGGACTTTTTCCTTTTCTGTCTCTGAGGTTCAAATAAGAAATTCAGTGTCTGGCCTTTTCTCACAGAGGTCAGGCTCATGAAAATGTATCACTGCTGTTGCATTTCAGAATCAGATCAGCTGCAGGTTTAAGGGCTATAGTCTGAGAAACTGTGGGGAGCCTAATCTAATTCCAGCATAATATCCACAAACAGTGCACAGGCTCTGTTTTTGGAACATCTATTAAAAAGACTTTGTATCAATTTTAAACTTTCTACGCAAAGTGCAAAGACACAGACAGGTGAGAACCGTAGCGTCCGTAGCAGTGTTGGATAATTTATAAGTCACCGGTACATCCCAAATAATAAATGTGCGAGCCAAAATGATGGCCTTAAAAAGAATTTCATCAAGTTTTCATGAGCCTGGATCTTGGGAAAAACTTGGATCAACTTAGTTTTCTCCTGAGTTGGGAAACTTTGACAAAATAAAGATTTATAGCTTTGCTTGATCCATTTTACTGTGATATTAGGAACAAATAAAGTATCTCGGAGACAGTTGCTGTTGTTTCACCTGATCTAACTGGCAGCAGTCCACTTTTAGGCAGACTCGTGTTTGTTTTTTCTCCAAGCCAGGCTGTCTTTGGCTTATATATACCTCTTAAAGACTTCTGTACTATGTGTATGCCCATAGGAGTAGAGTGATATTGATACAGTTTTACTACATCAGGAAAGGACCATCTGCTTTCCCTAGCCTGCATTGTACACACTGGATGATACAGGCTAGTGGCTGGTGTAAATCCCCATTTATTGCTAATCCCAAAAGTACCACACACATTGTAAATGGCTATTAAGTTTTTTCTAATTACTGTTCAATTGGTAAAAGCTTCCTTTCTACATTGCAGTTAAATGACTGTTGATATCAGAAATTGCTGTTGCATCGATAACATCTGATGAACTGATATTTATCGCTATTCCCTCCTTCTTTGGATGCATTCAGCCTGAGAGCACTGCTGGATTTAATTCCACAGCAATTAAAGCACTGATTAGAGATTATTTTCCTTCCTTGCATGGAAACGAAATTCTCATTAACAATTTGCGCGTTTACACACCAGTGCACTGTGGGTTATTTTTAAAAACATAAAATTCACGGCAGATCTGTAGCATGTTGATGAAATATTAATGTGGGAGGTCAGTCATGCACAGTGGCGCAGAGGGGACGGCTCTCCAATCGAGAGCAGCTAAAATTGCTTCCCGATAAGTAATTGAACACGATTACACTCAATAATTAGGTTGGTAAACACGGTATTGCTTGAGTGTATGATACAGTGCAGGCTGGTGATTGTGATGTCCCACCAGGGCTCCAAAATTATGTTTTAAACTGCTGATTATATCTGTAATTTCCTGTTAGATTTCGTACCTCCCCGTGTCTGTTGTTTCAGACACTTCCTGCTCTGGTGCATTTCCCACCTTTGTGATTGTGCGCTCCACCGTAATGAGCTGCACCTGTGTTTAATTCTCCTGCCCTCCTCAGTGTCTTTAAGCTTTTTCCATCTTCCTCTGCCAGACAGCGTGAGAGCAATGTGTCAAGTGGCCAGCGGTCCCTTTACTGTGTCAAAAGGCCTGTGCGTGTGTCCGGCCTCGTTTGTGTCACTCGTTCTCATTTTGTCAGCTGTGTCAGACCGGTCGCTCGCAGACTAAACACCTCGAGTAAAAGCTAAAAAATCTAACGAATGACAAAGCTCTAGATGGAAATGATTCAATATGTTGCTACAGTTATAATCCTGAACTTAGGTAAGATGCTTGAGAAAACTTTACATAGAGTACTGTGTTATTTTAAAAACCTTTTAAAACTAAAAATGACTGAATTCATGTTGTTATAGCCAAAGTTGAGCTTACATACTGGAGTTCTCTGAGAAGTCAGAAATTAATTCAGCATAATAATCAGGTGCAAGTAAAGACTTTCATTTGAAAGCTCAATAAACAATAACAATATTGTGCTTTATTATTTATTCTATCTGCCGTATTGTCAAGCAGTCAATTTAAAAATTCATGATGACAACAATAATTATAATATAGCCTTAAAATTATTATTTTGATTAAAGAGCTTGCATGTACTGATTAATCATTACAGAAACAGAAAAAAACCCATTCTGGTGATTAACAATGCTGTTAATTTAGGGCAACTATGACACTAATTAGTTAAATACTGTACTTCACTAATTAGCAGGTTAATTGAGGTGATGATGTAAACATGCGTTGAACGCACAGCTGCTTTAGTTTCAGTGTTACTTCCTTCGCGTTGCTCCTGTTTGCTTTCTTACTCTTATGATTTATGTTAATAGCAAATCTTCAGCTTCTTCTTTTTACTATGAGCCAAAATGTCAGCTGTGAAAAAGCAAAGCGTATTCTGACTCAGTGTTTCGAATTGTAAATCTTTCCATTACAATCAGAGCGCTGTTGGATGCAGTCTGTAGCATAGCTTTTGAACACACAGCCAACTCCCGAACCACATTTCTTGCAGGTCTGAAGAGGCTTTAACGTTTAAGAATATTACAATATGGTAATAATATAAATGATGTACATTAGTCTGTCAAGTGGTATCAAACTGAGCATTAATATTTTAAAAGTACTAAAGAAAAAAAACAAAACAAAAAAGAACAAATCCTCGTCTGCAGCATTAGGTTCACTGGATGGCTTAAGTGTACTAAGACAGCTGAGAACTGCTACTACTTATCATGCAACAGTTTCATGGACTGCACAGACTGACAGATACACTGTGTGCTGTGTTTCTCAAATCACCTACTGCCTTACACACGAGTTAAGTGCTTAAGAGCCTTCACACAGTCCAGTACTGCTACGTGAGGTGCTCTACAGCTCTGCAAGGACCCGTATGGTGTATTCATAGCGATCAAATATCACCATTGTGGCTACGCAGTAGAAAGAGGGAAAGAGAACGGGCACATCATTAGCTAATGATGCCGATACTAGATGCTTTCGCATTGTGTTTACACAAGTGTTTACAGTACTGTGCAAAAGTCTTGAGCCACCCCCTTCTTTTTTTTAAATAATTTTTTTCAAAGGAGCCAAACTTTCTTGTAATTTGAGCCAACGTTCTTTAGACTTTCTGAAAGTCTTAAAAGTATTTCTTTACACATTGGCTGTTTTTTCCACTCATTTTTAAGGCACCTGTGTAGACACAAGACTGGTTCATCCAGTTGTGAAAACAGGCTTACATTCTCATTTCTTTTCTCATTTCTTTAGTTAATTTACAAAAAAAAAAAAAATAAGATGACAGTTCAGTGGGCATAAAATGTACACCAATTTTGTACCAAAAAGATAATTCCCAAAGACCTATTACCTAAAAACTGACATATAATATAATCAGCATGGTGTGCAGTGTCCTTAAAAAATTTGAGGAAAGTTGAAAAACGGTGGACAAAAGAACTGAAAAGCCAAAAAAAAGAACTATCTACAGCAGATGAACAGTATCTGAAAGTCATGTCCTTAAGAGAAAAAAACATCTGAGAGCTGCATCTGGCCTTCAATTCATCCATCTACTGTTCATCAAACCCTCATCAGAAATGGTCTCAATGGAAGGGTGGCTCTCAAGAAGGAAAGGGAAGCTAGGCCAAATTACACAATTACTGGACTGAAAATCAGTGGAAACAGGTCTTATTGACTGATGAATCAAAATGTTACATTTTTGTCCCAAGTCAACAATACAGTTTGTATGCTGTTGCTCAATTTCAAATAAATGAACAGGCTTTATTTTTACGGTAGTTTAATCTTTTAATGGAGAGAGAAAGAATATCAGACAAAAATTATAAACTGATTTGCATATCAGTTAATAAAATAAGTATTCAATACCAAAGTGGAAACCTTTGCTGGCAAACACAGCGGTAAGACGTTTCTTTTAGTTGTTCACCAGGTTTACACAGATCTCAGGAAGGATTTTGGCCCACTAGTCATGGGTGTCCAACTCCAGGCCTCGAGGGCCGGTGTCCTGCAGGTTTTAGATCTCACCCTTGGTCAGCACACCTGAATCAAATGATTAGTTCATTACCAGGCCTCTGGAGAAGCTCGAGATATGTTGAGGAGATAATTTAGCCATATAAGTCAGCTGTGTTGGATCAAGGACACATCTAAAACCTGCAGGACACCGGCCCTCGAGGCCTGGAGTTGG
>VUQR01022457.1:7983-18569 GCA_015108515.1 Hemichromis elongatus
AGGTCGCCGGACTCGCCACTCCTGTGTCAGCGGGAGCAGGCACACTTTGCCCCCCCCCCCCCCCCCCCCTTCTCCCCCCTCTTGTGTTTAGATGTTGTGCCGTCACGTGAAGTGACCAGCCACAATAAAATAAGCATTTTCTATTTAATTATAAACGTTGTCCTATTTATTTCCTGGGTTTTAAATGTTTAATAATAATAAAAAAACACTTAATGTCATGAAAATTAATTGATATTCAGCAATTGAGTGACAAATCCACCGTATTTATTGAAAAGGCCCTGGCCCTTATTTACTTGGTATCGGATCGATACCAGAATACGCAGTATCGCACACCACTAGTAAAGGGGAACGAGGGCCTTGTTTCAATGAACCAGCTCTGGATCGCTGTCAGACTGTACAGAATGCTGCAGCAAGACTTTTAGCTGGCACTAAAAAGAGGTCACATAATACTCCACCTTTTGCTTCTCTTCATTGGTTGCTGGTAAATTTTAGGGCTCATACTGCTTCCCGAGCTCTTAGGTCGTCAGGTCAGAGGTTACTGGTGGTTCCACGTATTCGCTTCGACACACATGGGGATCGGGCTTTTCAGGCACCAACATTGTGGAGATTTCTTCTGTTTTCTTTAAGCTGTGTAGACTCCAGTGACTCTTTTATCAGCAGCTGAAGACATCTATAACGCTTTTGATGAATTTTCACATTGTTTTATATTATTAGTGCTATAGAAATACATTTTACTTACTCCTACAAAACATGGTCTGTGGTGTTGCCAAGTAGCTGTGTTTCTAAACATTTACAATAATACCACAAACAGCTGATGGTGCAATATCTGTGGCAATGGGGCAGAAACCTAAGCCTGAACTGAAAGATTAAGAGTTTTGGTCCAATACTTTTATACATAGATGATTGGTTTATAGGCACAAAAAATGTAATTAAATGTAATATCTAGTGATTATATTTGTGGGGTGATTTCTCACTTACAGTTTAATAAAAACATTCATGACATATTCATCTAATATCTGTGGAGATCCCTGACTCCTTATACTGCCAACATGTAAAAAAATGGCTTCAGCAACAACTATTGGATGGATTGCCATTAATATTGACTCTTTGGTGCAGACAGTAATAGTCTTTGTGAGCTGTAATAGTCCCCTGATGTTTCATCTAACACAATCACTGTGTAACATTGTCCAACACCTTCATTTTCTTTACAAGCAGCATTGCAGTGTCATGCAAACATTTTTTAAAGGGATTGGTGCACAGGACTGATAACCTAGTGTAATCTGCCATCTCCAACAGCCAAACAGCAGAATAGTGAATCAGTAACAGGCCAGCCTGATGGGCGTCGTATTGATTGAGCTTACTTTGTAGCCGCCTGGTGTCATTTGCACATGACTTAATGAAGGTAAACACAGTGGGCGGTGGTGTGTAATAGCACTGCACTCTGATGCTTCACTTCTCCATCGGCAGATACAGTTTTATCAACATCTGTGCACCGTTTCTTTCAGACAGCTGCAGGGACTTTAAAGATCTGAAATGTTTCATCTATTTTTAAAGCAGGTCTTTGTACACGAATCGTTTGTACAAATATATAGATCAGTGCACACGGCTGTACCGTGAAACCTCACAGATGTGAACAGTGAGTTTCAAGGTCAAGACATTTTCAAGGTGTTGAAAAGTTGTCTGAGTTATCTGGCTGAAAAAGTTTACTGTAGCTTTACATAATCTGAAGAGCAGTGCAGGAAAACATATCCATGTTAAAGAAGCCATTTATATTACATCGATGAGTCACTGACTCTGATCAAAGCAAAGCCATAATACTGAAGGGTGTGGAAACAGTTTTCTGTTATAGTAACTCATCCATCAATTAGAGTACCATAGCTAATTCAAACCTTGTCTCTGTGTGTTCATAAGACCACTGAGGGTGGTTAAACTGGAGAAGATTAGAGAATAACTTCACTCTAATCAGAAATAACCAACAGCCCTGACTTCTGCCTGCTGTTCAGGAATGTTCGTTAAATGTGACTCCTGGCGACTGCCTGCTCTAAAAATAGACCCCGCTTGCTCCCGTACTGTGAATATGAGATTGCCATATCACTACCTGTTCCCATAACAATTAATCAAGTGTAGCTCAGCTATCCTCAAATGATATTAGCCTTTCCCCAGAAATCAGAATGGCTGACTCCATTGTGAGGAAATTGCCTTTTGAGAAATGGCTGCATCCCCACTACAATATCTGAGTTTATCCTTAGAGTACTAGAGGATAGTTTGCTTTCTGCAACAAGGCTACACTGTGTCGGCACATTCTGGGAGCATTTTAAATAGAGGGAGGCCTGTTCATGCAGAATGGTGTTATTTCAAGCTGAGGGATGCATGTGCGCTGGCAGCTTGTTCCCAATCATCAGAGAGGAAAATTCCCCAATGAAGCAGCACTCAATACCCCTTTGAACAGATGAAAATAGTGAGCCGAAATGCTTGTTTTGATCCATACTCCCAATTTGGTCTAAATTGAAATGTCTTGCCATTCATGTCCATAAAGCACTCAGCCATAGTTTACACAGAAATATTTTTCCCTGAAAGGACTTCATACAGAAGAACGAGGTCAGTCTGTGTAAGAGCTGGAAAATCTTGCATTTCCTTGTTCCTCACAAAGTGGCTGTAGAGATAGAAAATCAGTGTTGCTTTTCGAAATACAAAATAGCTACGGTCAACAAAAGAGCAATGCCCTTTGTGGGAATGTTGTCTCCTGACAAGCATCTACACATAATCACTACCATTCAGTGCTTTTATCATCACTGTGTGCATGCTCCTGCACTGTTTTAACACCTGAGTACCGGTGATGTTGCCATGGAAAGGGTCATGTAACACAAAGAACCCAATGTGGTTCTCACTTTCATTTAACTGTAATGGACTGATGTGTCCGTCTATATCTTACAAAGCACCATTATCCAATAAAGCATTTTATTATCCAGTGAAAAATCATTCTAAAAGTCAGAGTAAATAGAACCAAATTATCAATTGTGTCACGGCGGTGTACGCCGCTGTGCTGAGTAAACGGACCCAAAAGCAGACACTGAGAGAGGGACCGAAGTTTTAACATAAAAACGAGCCTTTATTATGGCTGCTAACACGGGAACAAAGATAAGCAAAGAGCAACCAGGGTAGAAACTAAACTAGAACCTAAACACTAAACCTACATTACTAAACACTGGGAAATAAGCTTCACCCATTTTAGACACAGTTTGGATCTTTGTCCTGATGGATAAACATAAAAATCACTAAAAACTGAACCTGATTCAGACCAGGTATGTGCAGAAAACTATGAAGGAACAAGAGCAATAAACATGACCACGACCTGAACTGAATCATGAAAGACGAGGATCTAGACGTGACATGGTGGGTGGAAAAACCGACAAGCTGACACTAAACCCTGAACTGATCAGGGCAAGTGAGGAACACGAGGAACCAGCTGGGTCAAATGAACATAAATGCATTGAACAAAGAACCACAAGACTTTCAAAATATCACAGGAAACACCGAGACATGACACACAAGCTTGAAAAACATAAAACACGAAACAAGAAATACTTAATAGGTAACACAAAACTCCTAGGTGAAGCACGCTAAACTAACCCGATAATTCAATTTATCTCCCAAATATAACAAAAGAGAAAAAAAACACGTGAAAACACCGGGTCGGACCCAGGAGCACGACACATCTGGTACGGGGAAGGAGGTCAGGGTGGATGGATGCTTTAACATGGGGAGAACATGCAAACTCTACACAGAAAGACCCTGGCCTGATGCTGGAGATGAACTCAGGACCTTCTTGCTGTGCAGCAGCAGTGCTAACCAAAGCGCCACCGTGCTGCTTGTTTTGGTAAATGAAATGTTAAATGTAAATGGTAAATGTTTTGGTCTGTTCTTTTATAGTCGTCTACTCTACCTGAGCACCCAAAGCACATAATATAACTTGTCTCATTCACCCATTCACACAAGGCTAAATGGGTAAGGGTATCCTTAAGCCCCAAAATTCCAACTAGCTTGTCTTTAATAACATCAGCGCATACAAGTACTTCACTTCCACCTAGGAGCCCCCCATATTTAGCCACCTCTATTCCTCAAATAGGAAAGAAGGAAGTAGGATTCATGGCCCGCTGCCTGTCCAGCCCAGTCCAGCAACCAAGCCTCCTCACTACAACAGCCCAGCCAGCTCCTTACCAACCTCCCCACAGGGCGAGCTGCACAACGACAGCCTCCACAGTCGGCTGTCTGCCCTGCAATTCCCAATTTCCCAAATTGGAAGGTCATTCTTGAGGCTTAGTGTTAGTCTGCATTACCCATTATAGACCCAGTTTTGGATCTTTGTCAGATGTGATGCTACTGATTACTATTTACCATCGGATGATTCTTCTATGGCACGGGAATGATGTCTGAGGTTTTCCAAAGATTGGGAACAGTTTGATTATTTAAAATGTGCTGAAAGACGGTGTTAGCTCCTCTCCACAGGTGTTTAAAACAAAACACTGATATTTTGTCAGGGCCTGAGGACTTCTTAGGACAGACATGTTTAAAAACAAACAGAATGTGCTGTAGATCAGTCAACAGTCTGTCATTATCACCATGTTCATTAAAAGACTTACAAAAGAATCACCTTTCTTCATGAGTTGTACTGTGAAATCACTGGTCCCAAACCACAGATACGTAAGAAATGCACACATCAGGGACAAGAGGAGAAAGAACTGGGCTCCAAACTGGGAGACCAGTTTGAGGACAGTAAAAAAAACACTTCAGAACAAAAAAAAAGGCACATAGTCACATTTACACCATGTAAAGCACGTGACATGCATCTGAGGCGTTAGGGTGGGTGAGTGCGTATCTGTGTCAGTGTACTGGGTGTGTGTGTGCATGTGTTTGTGCGTGTGTGTCCTTGAAGCATGGGAGCCGATAGTCAAAGCACAGTCTTGTAATCTGGGAGAATTGTTGTGCGTCTTGGCCTCGGGTAGCTGCATGAAGGACATGGTTGTTTGGCTTTGAATAACTGCATTCCAATTTCACAGTTGGTCCAAATGTCCATCACTGGTCATCAGGTCTCTCAATTCCCATTGCAGAGCCGTGAGCTTCTCCAAGATCCCTTCCATGTTGCGTACCATAAACACAGTCTGAGTACTCTGGACTTGCCCAGCGTCGTTTTAGCCAGCCTTGTGGGGTTTTGGCCTTTAGCTAAGCCTGGTCCAAGCCGGCTCCGATCAGCCAAAACTGTTATCATTGTTCTGAACAGGTAGATGTCGTTCAATGTCCTCCATCGAGAGTGTCACCAAGCACGTGACGCAACCAACCATTGAATAACTGGCAGCAAACGTCTCTGCAG
Organism: Hemichromis elongatus; assembly: GCA_015108515.1. NCBI lineage: Eukaryota > Metazoa > Chordata > Actinopteri > Cichliformes > Cichlidae > Hemichromis > Hemichromis elongatus. The sequence continues at coordinate 13,352 of VUQR01022457.1, forward strand.
AACAATCAGGCTCTCCCGAGCCCAGGCTTCTCAATAGGGTGACAATTTTGTTGACCAGTTGATCAAATCCATATTTCTTCAGGTTTTAGAGAACAAGACTGAGACTCTCTGAGGGTTAGAGTTAGACCAGACTAGACAAGGACGTAGAGGCCAGCAGGAAAGATAAAGAGCTTTTCTACTTTTAGGTTTCCTCCTGTTACAACAGAGTTTTTCCTTCTCACTGTTGCAACCTGTGCTTCTCAGTCTGTGCACATGTGACAGGTGTGAAAGGGTCTGGAAAAGTCACAGAGAACAATGGTCAGGGGTTGGTTGTGCATATATGTACACAAAGACCGCTGCAGGCTAGGCCAGTGGTTATCAGGATAATTATGTACAGCGATCCCAATGATTATAGATGTTTTAAGCCTGTAAAAGCCCTCACTACACACTTTATACATTTTTCTCAGACAGGCATAAACATTTTCACACTTTGCTCTCTTGTTTGAACTCTCAAAGTTCAAACCTTGATAGAAAAAACAGTCCAGTGTTACAGAAGGAAGCCAAAGACACCCACGGTTGGCTTTAACGGTGCAAAACGTTTCGTGGACATTGTTGTGTTTGTTGGGAAGAAAACTTACAAACATACAGTACAGACCTTCAGAGTCACACTGCTAGCCCTGGCCTTAAGTCTAGTATCCACACTGAATTCATAAACAGCAGGAGATGTTCTTGTCGAAAGCACTCACATATTTGGTTTCTGGGCTACAGTGGTCTTCATCTTCTTTTTTCATGTTCAATTATTAGACCTTAAATTTCATTACATCATGTTTTCTTGTATCCATAAGACACACAATTATTTATTTTGCAGGTTTTTAGCTGCTTTCACATATTTACACCATGTTGCCCTCTACGTCTGTCTGCCTGCAGAGGTTCACTGATCTCTTTGACCTAAATGTGTTGAGCTGCATGTTAATCTAATAAAACAAACAGGTGCCTGTATGTAGTTACAAAGACTTGTTATTACATTTCTTTCAAAAGAACCCTGCTCAATGTGTAAGGCTAATGCAAATTAGCAAAATTGAGCTGAAAACCAAATGAAAGAAAACATGAGAGGTTGTCAGCACCCCAGGCAGCATTCAGCAGTAAATAGTAACCTCGACAGTAATTGAGAAGCATCAAAATGGCTCTGTAAGTGATCTGTCAGAGACTGGATACGGGAGCATGTGTATCACAAAGGGAGACGGTGAAATCCACCTTACCTCTCCGTTTGCTTTCTGAATGCGAGGGAGCATCTCGGCAGTTTGCAATATTCCAGCTAAATTAGTTTGCTCTTCTCTCTAGGAAGCCAAATCTATAAAGCAGCTACTTTGGCATTTAGAAAATCCATTTACCATGATTGAAACTATCCAGCTGAAACCACTACAGTCAGTCTTTTCATTCCCAAGAGCTAGTCCATCTTACATATGATGCTTTCAAATAAACTGGAAAGAGAGGCAATCTCCATATCATGCATATGGCACTAAGCCTTCAACCCACTCTGCCATCCACTTCTGGTTATTTTTAGCAGGTTTTACCTATTTCTATTATCAGTTTAATGTCATGTGTTTTTAAGAATAATCCTACCAAATGAGATACCCGAGAACTCAGAGATATAGTTTTTCCCTGAGTGATGATTCAACAGCAACAAGACGAGGAATCAACTAAAACAGAAAAACTGTTGATTTCAGTTTCAGTCACTACGCAAGCTTTGGTTTCTGTAAGCAGACACAATGAAAGTCAGTGCACATTTTATTTGAACCCTGTGGTTATGAATTGCCTTCTCATTGTGTGATGTTTTAGAAAGTGATTTTTAATGACCTTCTTGAATCAGCTTTGTTAATAACTGCTGGGGGTAAGGACAGAGAAAACGTCACATTATCGTACCGTCGTACCGATGTATGGTTTCAGAATACGGCATTTAATACAACACTCAGTGCATGGTCTGCAAATACAGGAGAAAAAGAAGCAGTGTGTGTTTATGTACGATCACCAAGGTAAGTTATGATGTATTGATGGCTGTACATCAAGTTGGAAGAAAATGAACATTTAGAGAGTCTGAATCTGATACATATAACGACGTAGCCCTAATCAGTACCCTCACAGCTCCAGAGGACTTTTAGTGTTATTATGTCGTGGCTTTGGCTGGCTGAAGGCCTGGTATGCACTAGTTATAAATAATGGTTATCAGTAGCTTATAAACTGTCATTGAGAGCAATTCAAACAGTCTTGGATTTAAACAGTAGGTCAGACAAAGCGTTTACAATGACACGAGGCACTGATAGTGCTCCGAGAAGGTGCAGCAGTAATTACATCGTATGCCTTTTTATCAGAAATGCATACGATTCTTGTTTCAGAGTGCCTCTTGTTTTTTTATATTTCAAGTTTTGAATCACAAGTAAAGTTATTTAGAGGTTTTTGTTTTAAAGCAAGTTTGCTAGAGAGACTTTACCATTGATTTTGTGAAACGTGTTATTTTGCCCGTACCGCTGTGCATATATTTAGAACCAAAAGCTTTGGTTCTGCTCCATACAGTTTGCATAACCTTTGTATACTGTGCCTGCCTGATTTCTCTATATGAGGAAGCATGTTTCCCTCCAACACGAGCAGAGAAAGTGGTGATTTCCACACGAATGGTAATGACTCTAAACAAATAAAAAGCCACACTTTAGCTGAAATAATGAGAGTGCTGAATTTCACAGAGACCTACTGTGGTTCAAATAAAAAGGAATCAAAGGTGATATGAAAAAGAATAACAGACAACAAGAAAAAGAAGAAAACAGTGGAGAACAAGGACCTGTAGCCTAATCTGTCAACCCCACTGCAATGAAAAAACAACAACATGCATTTTAAGTCCTGTATGGAGAACTCTGTATGTGTCTATATTTCACTCTAAAGAAATATGCCAGAAAAATGTGCTTGGATGATTAATAAGGTCAGTAAACACTGCTGTAGGAGAGAGAACCAAAGCTTTGGCACTGCACTTAAAACTATTGGCAATCCTTGCTATTTGTGCTTAAATAAACTGGCTGTCAGTGAGCAGTGATCACACACATGCTGACATTCAGCATGCACAGCACCTGTGTGACTCATTTTAATAGCAGCATTTTCACGTTTATTGCAGGTCGAGTCTCGATGGCTCCTCACTGTTTGGGCCCGTGTTTGGTCTCATGACACATCAATATAACTTATATACAAAGTGATGATCTCCTCCTCCACCTTACTGAAAAGCTGTGGACTATGCTTAAGAGCCAGGTCAGTTAAAGGAAAGTTCAGCCAAGAGTAGTCAAATATCCCAGCACAGTCATACCACAAGTATCTGATCAAGGACGCTAGTGGAGCTGTATATATATTTTTGACTTGGTATGTATGCATTTGAGCCTGTGTGGACTAACGAATATCCAAAATGAGTTCAGACTTCTGCACCCAATTCTTCTTTTGAAAGACTTTCCCACAAAGTGATAACAGAATCTGATGATAACAGAGAAACAGAGGGAAACATGGGAACCCAAAATGTAAAGATTATGAAACTCAAACTGAACTTAACCACAATGACAGCCTAGAATGCAAAAAACAAAACCCTTGAACAGGAAAGTATCCACACTACCAAAACTTCATCAAAGGAAACAGGAGAGCAGCAAAGCCCACCTTTCTCCTGGCGGGTGTGCTGGTGTGCATGATAAACACAGGCTTTAAAATGCATACAATAAAACAGTGAGTGAGTGGGCGTGTGGGTGGTTTAATGCACATATCACAGCATCGCCACATTTTGTCCTTTGATATTTGTGATAAAATAATTAAATATTACTGCTTTATACGGAGTGCCCTGTCAGCCTTGTGATGTCCTTTTGTGTTCTGTGTGCTGTTTTTTTTCTGTTTTATTATCGTTTTACACCAATTAAAAACAAAACCAACAAAATACACCAGGAGCAAAAGACTCTTTGGTGTTGCCAAGCAACACAAACTGCAGGAATCCTCAGGTAAAAGTAAAATCTCATGACATCCAAAATAAACAAGCCAATGTTAGTTATTCAGTGATATGGACAGACCTCCTGTAAGTCCTGCAGAGCTCTCTTCACTTCACAGTGACCTCTGTCATTTATTATTTATTCGAGGTGTGGGATGCACAACTCTTGGAGTTGCTTCCTTACTTAATGCAAACCCTGCAGATGTAAATTAAAGCATGATCCAAAACTTCATGGCTCATTTCTCATCTCATACACTCTGCTGTGCCAGCGGGAGTTGTGTCAGTTTATAAGTCTGCACCAGCAACATTTACTGGCACAGTCCCACAACAGTTTGTGCAATTTATTTTAATCAGCCTTGTGACCAAGAAAATATACACAGGTACCCATTAACCATCTAGTAAAGATCCCCGCTGAGACACATGTCCAGGTGAGGTCCACCCAACGGTTATAGTAGCTGCTGCTAATGCAGCATTTAAAATGCTTCATTACTCACTGTTATATTTTATTCCATATACCTTTACTGTGTTGATATTATAACCTAATTAATGAACTACGCTGTTGGAGTATCAAAATGTAAAGTTTCCAATGGTGGTATATTTGGTGGTGTGACTTTCACTCTAATTTGACAGAGTCAGGTACTGATAAAATACTCACCTGTTTACTGTGTACTAGTGGCTGAACATAGGCGCAGAAGAAGAAAACAAGGCTGTAGGGAACAAGCAGGAGGAAAGGAGAGATACATTATAAATACTCTAAAGTTACTGGTAAACAAAACGGGGGCCTTAGTTACAGGTGCACATTACATTACACATGCTGTATTCTTACAGTGCTATGTAAGTTCTAGTTATTTACAGCTGTAGCTGTGATGCACGGAAGAAGTAAAAGACTGATCTTAGAATATTTGTTGCATTTACATTTCAGGGATGCATGTTTGAATTTTAAGAGTTTAGAAAATCAGCACAAATAAGCACTCACTAAACACTAATACGCTCAAGTTTTAATATTTGAAATAAATTATTATTAATACGAGTACCTGACAGACTACATCCCCGAAGAACAGACACACACAAAAAGCTTGATATCAGACACAACTGTCAAATCAATACACTCTGACTCTGCTAGCCCAAGGCGAACACAAAAGAACAGAGAACAGTGAATATAGTGTGTGTGTGTGTGTGTGTGTGTGTGTGTGTGTGTGTGTGTGTGTGTGTGTGTGTGTGTGTGTGTGTGTTGAC
>VUQR01022481.1:9938-24940 GCA_015108515.1 Hemichromis elongatus
AGTTTTAAGAGAGAGATAAAATAAATAAAAAAAAAAAAAAAAATTGATCCATGAAATCTATCCAGGACTAGACAGACACAGAGGGAGGTGGGGGGGATGCAGAAATGTATTTATTGCTGCTAGCCAATTAAACAGTTATGACAAACTCATGGCTAATGTATTAACAGACTTATCCACTAACATCCATTATTTATTCATCATCAAAAATTCAATCTGGCAGACTGTGTGCCATTATTCAGATGTGCTGGGGGAAAGTGGCACATTTGAATAAATGAGGATTGTAGGCCTCACTCCCATGGCTTGTTGTTATTCCAAAACCCTCCTTTTAAGTGATTCAGACATTAAATCTGTCCAAAAAAATGTAGGAGAATGATTGTTGTTGCGGGTTAAAAAAAATCCCTTCATAGCCCACATAGCTGGATTTACTATATCTTTGGGAAGAAACATATTATTGTTCTCAGCCCATTAAAAAAAACAACAAAAAAAAAACAGACACAGAGTCAGAGCTTCTGAAAGGGGCTTTGTCATACATCATCTACCTTGCATTTTTTTAATCACCAAAAAGGAAACCATTATGCCTTATGTCAACTTACATCTCATTTCAGAGCAGTCTTTGAGCCCCTTGTATGGCTTCACTAGACAAGAGCATACTTATTATATTTTGGTTTTTCTTGTTTCTTTTGGTGAAATTCTGCATGTCTCTGCAATACTATAGCCTGAATGTGATTGGATATGGAAATGTTGAGTACTGCAGACCACTCGTTCTGCTGACGCTGTGGAATTTGGCATCAGCAGAACGACATATTCCTCAGAGAAACAAACACTCACTCATACAGACACCTACTGTGCACGAAACCGGACACACAGACTCTTTGGTAATGTAAAACTTTACAGGCAAACTAGCTACAGTAAAATGTACACATCTAAAGCTCTGTAGCTAAAGCACCTCGTGAGTGGGCACAAATATCAAGGAAACAGTAGGTAATACACTTATACTTCTACAATACTCCTAATACTTTATATCACATGTAATAAATTTTGACATGCAGTCTGTAGTCTGTAATAAGCTTGTAATGTTGATGCTTAGCATGGTCTAAGTTCATCTTGGACTGACTCACTTTGGTTGATATTGCTTCACTGAGCCTAGGATTAGGTGCTCTGAATAACTAATATCACAGAGCAGACCCTATTAGATCCAGATCTACATATTCAGCAAAATCCATTTTCATGTGAAAGAGGCAGAAGTACATAATTGCAAACTCTATTATGATAATTATGAACAAAGCACCAGGAAAATTGTGTTATAGTTACGCAAAAATTATGATTTGACATGTAAAATCTGATCTGCAAATATTTTTAATAGTCTTTCTGTCAGTCCTGTGGGAATGATGACTGTAATTAAATCAGTATTGAGCTGCTGGTCTCATCCTCTGAAGTTAACCCGGTCTAGAACAGGTGCTAAGATGACCTTGATGATCCAACCTGGTTAAAGTGAGCCATCTGTGTAGCAAAGGTAAACACGAGTTAAGCTGATAGTTTGCCAATAATCTTCTCTGTGTGTAAAGGTTACCATGTTCACCATCTCTTGGTAACACTAGCTCAACAGTAGTAAAGGAAAGTACCACTTTTATGAGCTTTCTTGAGCAAATATCTGCAGACTGACTCACATATTTGCTCATAACCTTGGTCATATGGGATGAACTACTGAGATCTCCCCATAAATGTTACAGTTTGTCCTCTGGAAACCATTGCTTCATAAACATTGAAAACAGTCATTTTAAAAGTTGGTAACTGCATGACGCATAAAAACAATCAAATGGGCAGAGGTTTTGAATTTTCTTGTTGTGTGAAAGGCAAGCAGTGTTTTTACTGGCATTTTGTCTGACTTGGCTCTCACAGTGTGTATTGATGTAGACTTGATAGCCACCTGTTGAATAATTGCAATCTAATACAACATCAATGCATGAAATAGTATAAATAGTTTTCAGGCTTTTAATGTTAGTGTTTGGTGGGTGTGTGTGTGTGGGGGGGTGGGGGGGGGGGTGGGGGGTTATTATTCTCTTGCTGAAACTGATGTCTTAGTTTTGTTATTCTGCTGGAGTGCTTGTTATTTTATCCAAGGACTCAGAAGATGTATGGCCCAGACACTGCAGTATTCAGTCCCTGACTATCAAATAGTTCAAAACAGAATTTTAAGACTATCTTCACATTCTTTCTTAGACATTATCTGTCCTCTATATCCCCCTATCCTTGTGTTTTTAGCATTATTTAATTTCATTCATCTATTTTTGTGTCTCATGGATGGCACGTAAAAGCACAATTTAAAATCTATACACTTTTAAAAGTTTCTTTTTACTTCCATCTTGACCTTGCTTTACTAATCTTAAATTGACATTTTCCAGACAAGCTGTCAGATTATCAGGTACAAGTGCTTCCAGTCTAGGATTGTGTGATATTGTTAAAGCCTTTATAATGTCTGTCAGCACACCACAGTGCCTCAGCCATTTGTCTGCCACCTTTATTTAAAGTTTCCTTACAGAATCACTAATGAATTAAGTTTATGAGGGACTGAACTGGACTGGATCTGTGACAGCCCTTTATCTTGGTCAGGGCCTGATGTGTTACCGCTGTTGGTTCCTCTGTGTTGTCTTGCAGGTTCCTGGTAGGCAGAGTTAATCAGTACAACAGGGAGCACCTGGCCAGTCTTCCCAGAGCATTTTAGAGCTTGGTGTCTTAGCTCTTGCGCCATCTCTCCTTTGACCCAACACTATATTATTTGTTTTGTTGGCTTTGGCCTGGTTATTTAACATTATCACACCATAATGATGTGTATTTAACAATCAATCACCCATCCAACTACTGTCACAATGAAAACCTTGTGACACACAATGTTTGTCTACTTTATTTGGTTAGTAAAAAGTTTGGTTTAAGTAATTTATCTTCTATTATTTGTCATAGCCCTTGACTAACTGTGACAAATTTGGGGGCTTATCCAGGATTTGAACCTAACCCATGACAAATAATGAAAGAGACACTGCTTGAAACAAAATTTAATAATTTAATAATTTATTGATCAAATTAAATAGAAAACTTCAGTACTCCATGATGTGTGCTAATGTATTTTCTTTGTATCTGTTGTTGGACTGTTGATTGAATGTTAAGTATACACAGTGTTGTATGATGTAAAACCTTACACAACCAGGCCAAAGCCAACCAAACAAATAACATGGTGCTGGGTGAATGGAGAGAATGAGCAGGAGCTGAGACACCCAGATCATAAATGCTCCAGGGAGAGACTAGCTAAACTTTTTTGTCACATATCTAACAGAAAAGTTTGAAGTTTAGTGTTTTTTTTTTTGTTTTTTTTTAAGATGTAGGGTTTGGAGGAAAATCAGTGAAAAGTGAAGAATAAAACTGAGAGTCTTTTTCTTTTTTTGACAACCCTTAATTTGTAACTAGACTGTAGCAGTAATTGTCATATAATCACAGACAAATCTTGAAAATTGTTCTTTAGCTAACAGTGTCTTTCTTTAATTCCCACCATACTTTGAACTTATTTTCTCTCTCGCACAGCTTCCCTCACTTGGGGAATGAAATCTGGCAGCCTCCTCACAGGCTCCTATAATGTGCTAACATAAGAAATCAATCAGACTCACACTATTTCTACAGCCACTCAGCTCACATTGATTTATTGCATGTGTTGAAGATGCAGAGAGAAACTCTTTAGCACTATGGGGCAGGGTGGTCAAGAGGAATGGATGTAGGAGAGAAGGATGAAGGAATGACAAGTTTAGGAGAAGAGATGGGGGGGATTTGGGGTCACTGGCCTTTGTTCTGACAGACTGACTTTTAACTCTGGGGTTAAGACACTGCCAGTTATCAGCTGAAGAGAAAATGATGATTGTGTATTTTCTATTTTAGGTGGCTGTGGTGTTATTGCTGCGGGGATTTCCGTTATGTGGGGTATAGCAGTTGCTGTCAGTTTGTAGTGAGATGTGTCAGGCGTCACAAAGATGCAGTGGCTTAGATGTCCTCCAGATATTGTCAATTAATGAACCTGAGAAACTTATGGAACAATGTTCCACAGCGTATTGCATTGTGGCTTCCCTGTCTAATGAAAGAATTCTGTTATTACTCTAATACGATTTGTTTCTAATCCACTTAACAATTTAACTTGATTCTAGTCTTGGCATCAAGTGCGTGCCATTGATGCAGGAGCATCACTGGGCAAATGTGATAAAAAATGACTCCTATCCTTGAAACTAAATTACTGTATTAAAATCATAATCTTTACCTAATATACTTTGCAATGGCTTTTTGACTGTTGTTACTGATCTGAGGAAAATTCAGTTTTGACATTTTAGGCGCAAAGAAATTATTTTGCCATTACTAAAAAAATTATGACTTATGCAGGTGAAGGGGAGGGAATCCCTCAACAGCAAGTTATATACACCTCCCGAGTGAAAGGCTTGTTTATCTGTTTTGTGAAAGATGACTGTCTTAGGGAGAGACAGAGTAAGAAGAGCTTAATAGCAGCTTTGTATATTTATATCATGAGCATACACTTAGAGACACCAAAGGGAGTTGATGGAGATGAGGAGTGAAGTGGATTACTGAGATAGGATGGCACTATCGGGAGAATGAAATCGTATGTTTATATTAAGCTTTCATGAAACACATAAGCAGGAAAACATACGTCATTTGTGGCCGCTGAGTGGCTGTGGGCGTCTCTCTGCTGGGGCTGTGAGGCCGATGGAAGGGGTTAAAGAGAAGATTAAAGTGATAATGTACATCTCTAATCCGCAGCACATTAGGAGGGCAAAGAGGCAAAAACTGCCTCTGACCACAGAGCCTAACATAAAAAGTATGCATCAGTCGCCATCAGGGTCAGCCATCACCATGGTAACAGATTATTCGGAATAATTATGTGCCATATGCGCCTTGTCACAATTAGAAGTTGGCTGTGAGCCGGGCCATGGGTCAAATGGTGATCAGAGTATTGGGGGTGGTGGCAAACACATCCCCCTACAGTGTTTATTAAAATAAAGTTCAGCTTGCTGTTCACATCTGTCACAAGCCTCACAACCCACTCTCTGCTTCAAAGCAGATTTTCTTAGAGATCCGATGCTGCTAGCAACAATACTTTGTTGCTGTGGCTTACTCGAAATGTCACTGCATGCTGTGTGTATTGAGCTTTCAATAGTTTTTTTTCCCCTTTTATAATAGATCTTCCAAAATGAAAATCTGGAAATGAATAAAAATGGATTTATGATTTCAATCAGACTACTAAGCTTCTCCAATCGACTTTTTAGCGAAGTAGCGAGGAAAGGAAATGACTGTGTGAAGACGGTGCTCAAATGTAAGCTGACAGAGGCTCAAGAAAAAAAAAAAAATCTTGTGTGGCGTGTTCTCCCTCCATTAGGAGTCCAGACATTTTAACTCATCACTGCAGTTCTCCCACAGGGATTATACAGAGAATGCCTCTGTTCCCATAAGCCATGTTCACACTAGTGCAGTGGGAAAAGCAGCAACAAGGTGCAAAGTGGTTTATCCATTATAGTGGATCATTTATTTTGACACCTTAGCCCATGTGTGAAAAGTCATTTAGAGTGAGATACTGTGCATCCCTGTAAAGTATAAATGCCCAAATCACAATTAATTATTATAGAAAAGCTAGTCATCCAAATACCATGAAGCTGAGTTTCTTCTTGGTCACTTAGAGCATGTTACTTTTGGCTCATTTCCCTAGCGTACATGTGCCATCTGAAACTTAACTTTCTCAAGTGACCCGCGACGATCCCTATTCACATTGAGTTTCTACATCTGATTGCGAATTTGGCACTAAACAGGAATCTCTAGGGAAGTGCAAAATGTGACAGCGGCTTAATCAGTCTTAAAACGCTCACAGCACCTCAGGCTTATTACTGCAAGCTGTCAGATTGCATAAGTTTCACAATGATACTGCTTTTCTCTGATCAAATTTGTCACATCATGCCAGGCTGGATCATAAGGTGCAGGCGCAGTTGACACATTTAGGAAAGAGCCTAGATGTGTTCAGACAAGTCACTTACATTTAAACACCAATTAAGCCTCGTGCAGCACTTATATCTGTAGTCTATTAGATTGTCACCCATCACTATTAGGGAGGTACTTGAAAGCCCTCTGGCATTCTGGGAAAATAATTACATTCTTTCTGCGTCATAATTACTGCCTTGAAAGTGGCTCTTTCAAACACTAACAAAGCAGGCTCTTACTCTTTCTCCATCTCACCATTTCTCTCCCCCAAGGTCTGCCTTTCTCGTCTGTCTGTTTTCTCCCCAGACACTAATGAAGCGGTTTAATCTCGTAACTCCAGAGAAATTGTCAGCAAAGAACTCCATTAATTAAGTTCTTGTGTGTCTTACGTTTAAAGTTTCCTCGTTTTAAGAATGGGTCTAATCTATAGATTTGCCACTTTAGTGTTGTTTTGAAATTGGAGAATTGGACAGCTGTAAGGACTGCATTTGCCTGGGGACAATGTGTTTTTTAATTAGTCAAAATTAAACTAAGTTACATTTTTTAAATTTAATTTGATCCATTTGATTATCTTAACTAAAGTCAATGTGTAATCTAAAAACTCATAATATGAATAATTTTTGACTTTTTAATTTGATCCATTTGATTTATAGTAGCCAGTCTTAACTCAAGTCGATGTGTGATCTAGAAACTCATATTAAGATTTATTTTGGCTAGCTAACAGTAAGCTAGTAGCATTAGGACACAATATGCTTATTTTCCTGTCACTTCTGAACCTACACTACCCCTTGCAAGAAGTTGGTATGAAAAACCTGCCAGACATGAGGTGAGTTTGAGTTATTATGTAGTTCTAGTTCAGTAAATACAGTGAAAAGCTTGTCTGCTACTTCCTGAGCATGACTGATGTCTAGCACTAGCTAACCACACTCAATTGGTCTGTTTATGCAGTCACTCTACATTTATTTAGTCCTTGCCTTCTTCTGACTGTTCATTTGGAGCACTTTTTTTTGACACAGCCCTAGTTCATTCACAGGAAAAGTGACAGTTGTGTGACAGTTCCTATTACAAACAGCCAGAGAGCAAGTCTGCTTCTGCTCTCATATTTGTCTGCTTCTCAGTCCCAAATATTCAGGCTGGTGACTTTTGATCCAAGTTTTCAGAGTAATGTAAAACAAAAAAAAAAGTGCTCTATTTCAAATGGTGTGGCCTGCATTTCGTTTTTTTTCCCCTCATCCCTTTTTTTTCTGATTTGAGCATAGCCCAAGTAAAGTATGCTAGGTTACAATTTGGATTGCATTAACTGGCTTCAGTAACTCGTAATGCAACAGCTTTTGAAAATGGGCTAGAGGATTTCCTGCTGCCATTTGAAATGAAAAAAAAAGTAGTATGCAGTGTTGTTTCTTGATTCAAGTGCAAATAGTTATTTCAAACCACACTGAACAAATGGAATGCTCGGATATATATAACAAGACTTTTGCCACAAAAACGAATCTGAGGATACGTCCACATGTACAGGGGTATTTTTGAAAAATGATATTTCCAATTTTTGTTTTTAAAATAAATCCCGTCCACACGTGCGGTTTTGAAAAAATATCTTGCCAAAATGTAAACACTAAAAACATAGTCAAATGCTGTGAAGAAAATGCCAAATCATAACCGAGTAGAAATGTAGGCCAATCAGTAGTCTAGAAGCCTGGGAAGGAAAGAGTAAAGAGGGTTTTGAGCCCTCACAAAACCGTTAATACTTCTGAAAGGTTTTTGTAAAAGGCAGCTAATTTTATGTTACATTTTAAGTGCCATCATCATTTCAAATGTTAATAACTAAAGACAGTATTTTTGCTGGTGTAGACTCACAACTTAAGAATGAACAAAATGCATGCAGCATACATAAATTTGAAAAAAAAAAAATTCAAAACCAACATGAGAACGTAGATTGTGAGAAATTGTAAGTTATCTCTGACGCCTCTGTCTTTTTAAATGGAGGGACAGTAGCTGCATGTGTATATGTAAGCGTATATGTGTATATGTAAAGACTGCAGACAGTCAAATTAACAGCAACAGTATTTTGTCTCTATCTGCCAATAACGTAGTGCACACCTTTGACATTGCATGACTAAATCTCAGTTTTCGTTGTCTACACCTAAACGCAAAAACTGAGTTTTGGAAAATCCCCACTCTGGCAGGAGAAAATCTCCGTTTTCAGTGACCGAAAACGCTGTTTTTGTGTGGACAGAAGGTCCAAAACATATGAAAATTTGCATTTTCAAAAATACCAGTATAGGTGTGGATGTAGCTTAATTCACCACGAGGGGAAATATATTACCACAAAATAGATTTTTATTATATATGAACACAAATATGTTATATGGTTAAGAAAAGACAGTAAAACGTACCACTAAAAACGTTAAGGGAACATGTGAACAGCGTTAACTTTGATTTTTTGTGTTATTTTTAAATACAATATATAAAGAGTTGCTACTTTCCTCATGGAGTGGAAAACAGTGCTTGCGGCGCTTTTATTTTTGCAGCACTGTTTTATAATGCCATTGCTTTGCTTTGTTTTGACTCATTGCTAGTGTATTATTGTTTTACCATGAAAAGGTGTATGTGTTCGCTTTTCCATTTGTTTGTCCTTTGATAGCTTCAAATCTAGAAATATGCCGTTACTGAGGCTGAAACTGTGTCATTCTCAACAAGTTATACAATAACACAAACATTTTTCTGTGACCGATACTACACCTTATAAAGGCAGCGATCAAACCCCCGCACTCTACATGAAGAGGCCCCTTAACGATGCATGCATATCCCCATTCTGCAGTACGTGCTCCACTTATTGCCCATAGCTTCTGAAGGGTTATTGTGCACAGAAATTTAGAATGTTTCCATTACAGTAAAGGCCCTATTGACAAAATTGCTTTGGTATTTATGAGTAGTGCCATCAGCAGTACTACTCTGTTTGCCTTCTGGGAAGCTTCGTAAAGGCTAACAAGACTGTAGCCAGAAATAATCTTTTCATATTCACTTTAGAGGAGGGAAAGCCTGATTTAGCACTCTAGCAAAATGCTGCTTTATTTAGACCTTAACGAATTTGTGTGTTCATACATACATGATCATACTCATACACATACTCTTTTCTAACGCAGATCATCGAAGAAGTTTGGTTATCTGTTGTTGAGCATGTCACTTACAAAGAAAAGGTAAAAAGGGACAAAAGTCAGGGTCAATCAAAGTTAATGGGTATATCTTTAACACCAAATCTATTCTTTAGATCTTTAATAAAAATATTTTACTAGCAACATATGAGATGGTGCCTTCTGTAATCTTAGTTATATATGTTGGTATGATAAATAATGCGAATTACTGTCTATACCTGTGCTGGCAGTTAAAAGTTATTTCATACTAAAACCTACATAACATCCTATTCTTAAGTAATATATCATTATAAAACCTTGATAGAGGAGTTATTAAAGAGCTATTTGGTTTCCATACATTAGCATTTATAGCTCTTCTGCACAATAATGAAAAGAGTTTCTATTTTACCTGTTAGCGTAGTTTTCATATGTCAAACTAAGTTACAAAAAGCAATAGCAGACATGATTAGCTATAGAGGCTGATTGGTGGGCGTTTACTTCAGTGTGTTCAGTCTAGCTTTTTTATGCCTGTCTGAATTTTTTGTGAATTTCCAATGATTCAAAATCAGATTAGAAATTCCAATGTAGAGCACATATTATAATGTTTTGAGAAAATAATATAATTTCCTCCAACTCCTTCATGAAATTTTTTTTTAAAAACAACAAAAATGATTATGCTACAGACTGCTAAATATAATAAGCGATTACCGTATATTTCGGGCTGTAAGGCACACTTAAAATCCTTTTATTTCTCAAAAATTGACAGTGATCCTTATAATCTGCTGTACCTTATGAATTCTGGTTGTCCTCATGACTTCAAACTGATTTTATATGGTACATGGTACTTAAAAATCTGTCAAAAAATGTTTTAGTATGACTTTGGTAAGCTGTGAAGCCGCACAGCTTGATGGATTGTTGGAGCATTACAGCTACCGTAGTCAGGAGCCTCGTGGAGTAATCTGGGTCCAAAACTTAAGGTCCTAAAGTCAAACAAACACTGCGGCATTACTGAGAGTTAAAAACTGTCTGAATTCTTTCATCTTTAATCTAGGTTTAACAATTAAGTTTAACATCCAGGCAGAACAATTGAGATAACCCATCCACAATACGAGGTTAGTCATTAATATACTGCAACAACATGGGAACAGAGCAGCTGCGAGAAAATTGGAATAGAATAGAATAATCCTTTAATTGTTAAAATTCAAAATTAAATTTGGTAATTTGAATTTGTTAAAATTCAGACCCGTTCATCGCCTTATAATCCGGTGCGCCTTATGGTCAGAAAAATATGGTACTTTATTTACAGCGTCTTTATGATATGGCACAATGATTTGAAAGGGGCTGCTCTCTGTAAATCTCATGGCTGATGAAAATGGCGCACTTTCATGGATTACCTAGCTAATGGCTCGCAAAAATATTATATTACCCGGTATGAGCAGTTTAAATTTATATACGCATGTAGTTTCATGAGGCTGCTGGTTGTTGATGCAGTGTTATTCCTTAGTCGAAGACAGAACACAGGGTCAGACATATTTAGCATATGTGTTTAGCTGAGGAGCCATGGTGGTTTGTACCTGCGATCTATAGGATTATGACCGAATGCCTCTTCAAATCACAATATTAGAGCAAGAAAGAAATTTGGTTGGTCTCAAACAACCAATCCAGACTGATTAAAAAAATTCAACGAGCAAAAATAAATGTAAAAACTCATAATAAAATGCATAATATGGTACCAAGGCCTGAGGAATAGTTTTTAATAATGTTCAGTATAGTATATGTAAAAATAACAACTAATACAGCAGGTGGCACTAAACAGTATTAGTATTTATGTCTCCATTGGGCTAAAGCACATATGTGAATTGTGCTGTATCGCTTTATTTAACATACACTATCTGTATGTGAATGTTAATGGCTTATTTGAAGATCTATGACCTTGTGTAACTGCATGCTACACAAACTCTAAATTCGGAAAACACAATATGCTGCATCAGCTAAAATGAATGCATGCAAACACTGCGAGAAATGTTCTTCACCTTCAAAATAAGACAGCATGCAGAGAAAGAAGAGGAAGGAGAGGCCAGCAGGAGAGCAGGGGGATGAGTTCAATCCTAAGAGACAAATCACCCGCTCTACCCTCCACTGCCTGTCCTTGGAGCTCACACTGCAATTGGCCACACAGAGACTGACTCTGTCACCAACTGTCCCTGAGACGCACACACTGGAATGCAAAAACATATCACTGCAGCCATGATTATAAAGCACACAATCACCGTAAGGTCAGAACGGCTTCTTTGTAAGCATGAAGTGAAACACCAAGATTGAAAAGGGGCTTTCAGTTTCAAATGGCTTATATTGTTACCTCTTTTCTGACAGGTTATGTGAGACTAACCAAATTGAGACAAAATGCAGACTTTTAGTAAATATTTTACATGTACTTGTCTTATAAGACCTATATGTCCCATATGCTCATTTAGTCATAAAATAGCTTTTCTTGCAATTTTTAAACACATAAAGAATATGAGTATGAGGGAAATATTACATATTGAATGAGAAATGTGTCAAAGCAGTCAGTTTCAAAAGTTAGTCTTAGAAGTAAGTCTTGAGTTTTTAATAAAAGAAAATGATTTGCCTTTTTTTTTTATTCATGTCTACCATATGGGTCTTTTTGCAGACAGAAATCATCATATTTCAAAAACTCACCCTACAATTGTTGCAATTTTATGTTAATTTTCTGTGATTTCCTTCCACTTTTTAAGTTTTCTTAGAATCCTTAGACATTTGAAGACATAATTTTCACTTGTCTCTTTGATTTTTTTGTTCCATGTCCCTGACATTCCCTTGTTCTTTAAGTTTTTCATTCCTTCTTCAGACCAAAGGCCTCGTTTGAAGAAACGGGCCTCGCTTTGGTGATACGATGACCAAGAAGACAGCGAATGTAAGCTTGGGTTTTACAAATAAACCTGACTTGTCTTGACTTGAAATTAAACTTTAATGTGCAAGACGCAGGTCAGGTAAGGAGGATCATGATTTCATAAAATGTCAAAAACATAAGACTCATGCACATCGAGGAGGGCTGTTTTACATGCGCCAGCAGCACTTTGTTGAGAGCAAAAGCATCCTAATTGCACTTTCATTGTCCTAAAGAAAAGAATGGCCACCTACCTGATCCTGCTTCAGCACACACAAACACAAGAGTATCTTTGGTAAAGGCACACCTTCACCATTTAATAAAATATTGTGGCGTGAAAAGAATATATTTTTAATGCTATTCCCCTTACCTTCGTCAGGAATAATCAAAATAATTCTCATCAAGGACTCCTCACATCTGAACTTCAACAGCTTGCTTGTCTTTCTTCGTCCTTTCCACTCCCACTTCAATTTCTCTCTTTGAAATTGCAGGCCACTTAGAGTTGTGATTGCTGTTGCAAGAACAGTTAAGTGCACAAGCACAATCATGCAAGGACAAGAAACACACTTACCTGGGCACGCAAGCACACACATACCTGGATGCACAAGCACATTCACTGATACTCTTATGAACTTCATGCAGACACACGCACACACACGCACGTGCGCACACAAATAGGACGCACCATTAAAAAGCAAGATGGATCTCCACCCCACAGTGTTGCTACTTTAATAGCAGCATGGTAAGAAAGCAGACACTTCCTCATATACGCAAAAATGAAGAGCTGCGTCTCCTTAATGTATACATTTGCATATATCACTATGTGTAAACCAAACAGGCACTCATAAATAATACATGCATGTTAGGGATACTGGTGTCCTGCTTCATGGTGCAGCTACCCTGCAGAATGACTAATGACTGTAGCTCAAATAGCACTACTGGGTCCCCTTACTTGTGTGTGTGTGTGTGTCCGTACATGTGTGCGGATGTGGATGCATTTGTCCATCTATCTCTTTGTGTATGTCTATGTTTGGGACTGTGTTTGCACGAAGGGGGTATCCTACGTCTTGGCAATTTGACCTTGGCAAGGAGATCAGATTTTGATGCTGATGGCGCAAGACAAATGTAGCGTTTGCTTCTTTACTCGTGTCAGTGGATATGTGCATGCATGCCTGTGTGTGTGTGTGTGTGTGTGTAGATGTGTACATGTGTGGCAGTGCACGAGTAAAAGATGTGATGGTTGAGTGCTATCGGGTGGCAAGTGGTCATGTTCGCGCTCTCTTTGAGGGGACGCAATGCTGCAGTGGATATTGGTCTTCTGAGGTCAGGGGGTTAACTCAGCTCTTCAAAACAAACTACAGTTGGGCCATCATAAGCCCAAAAAACCACCAGCACCTAATCAGTTTTAGCCTGCAAGATATTTGTTGACATGATTACTTCCATACATGTTTAGTCCTGCATACATGTAAATAACAATGAGAAGGAAAAGATTCATGAAAGATAAATATTGGGTGGTGGTTGATTAATGGGAATCAGCAGATAGCTTAACATTTGGATCCGTGACTGGGTATAGGACGTATAGGACCCCCGTACTAAAGCTCCGGCTGATTTGTGTAAGTAGATGATGTTAGCAGGTCATCTACAGACATGATACAGTTCAGCTTAGGTGTGCCTTCTCTTTTAGTCAAAGCTTCCCTTCATCTCAGGTATGCATGTGTAAGACCACAAAGGTAACAGAAAGACCAAACTGATGCCAGCCATCATCATTATTCTGGCAAGGCTGGCCTCAGGACTTGTTGAATTTTAAATTTAAGTCCCTGAATTAATAATTAGGGAATGTTTATTTTGTTGGGTAGTGACATTTAAATCCTCAGAGAAAACAAACAAACAAACGAACAACAAATTAATCACCGTAAATTTAAAGAAAAGATTTGGATTAACTCTCACTTACAAATGGTTCCAAATTATGTTTAAAATCCAAGAACTTAATGACTTCGTTGTGATTTTATAACTGTTACATTGCTATATTTTAATGTAAAGTACATTCAAAAATGATTCAATGCCCTTATAAACATGAAGCAAGTGTGTTAGTAAAAAACAGCTGATACAAATGTATATGAAATCAAAAATGTATTTATTCATATAAATAATCAAATAAAATAAATAAAAATAACTTGTTCAAATAACTGCATTAATTGTTATTAAGGCAGTAAAAATGTCAAATTAAAATATATTTTTTGATAGTAACCTGTGTCATTATAGGTTTGCAGGTGTTTTAGTTGATCTTCTTAAGATCTGATTAGTGGCTAGAGAACCTCACAATTTATATTGGAGGACTGTCACAGATCTATACATTTAGCCATTATTTTCTCACTAATAAATAGAGGTGGGCGGATCGATCCAAATATCGATAGTATCGATACCAACTCGGCATCGGCATCGGTATCGGATCGATACTAGCCTGGTGAGATCGATTCTTTACTTTAAGTTATCCTCTTGTTTGCAATGCCGTGCTTTCGGCAAAGATGAAACAGCCAGGTCGCCGGACTCACCGCTCCTGTGTCAGCGCAGAGCAGGCACATTTCGCTCCCCCTCCCCCCTCTTGTGTTTAGATGTTGTGCTGTCACGTAAATTGACTTTGAGCTTTGGGGGTTGTTAAGTTGCTTACATATTATTTGGATATTAACCAGTTGTTTTTGTTATTGAGAATTTTAATTGTAATTTTTGTATTATAGGTTCTCAAAAGTACTTGTTTTAATTTGCCTACTGGTTTGCTCACACATTTTATTTAAGATTTTTCTAAAAAACAAAACAAATAAAAAAACAAAAAACACCATGACAGACCCGATGGCATTTTCATGCTTCGCAGCACCATTTATTATCACGACAATCACACGGTTGCTGTAACAGAAACCGGGTAACAACGGGTACAGTCCTTCCGCTGCCAG
>VUQR01022486.1:5298-18766 GCA_015108515.1 Hemichromis elongatus
AATATCAAAAAAAAAAAAAAAAAAAAAAAAAAGGTCTGTCACTGCGTGAATTTGGACCGGTATTTGAAGAGGTAGATAGATGCTGTGTTTGCTGAAGGCCTACTTGACGGTGATGTGAGTCAGATTGATGTCAGACTTGCTCTACAAAGATTAAAACCTTGGCCAGATTTTTTTTTTCTTCAAATCTTGCTGTGTGTGTGTGTGTGTGTGTGTGTGTGTGTGGGGCCCGCTCTGAAATATAAACAAAGCTTTGTGTCTGGATAAGATGAAGAGCAGCTCGTGTGAAGTGTAATCGTTTACATCAGCTGTCAATGCAAAACAAACCGCACCGCCTGCTAGTCATTATTCTTTTTCAGGCAAAGCAAAAAAGCCCGAATTTAAAACACTTCAGCATAACTACTTGTCATTTGAAGAGAAACAATGTCATCTAAAAAATAAATAAATAAATAAATAAATAACAAGGTATTGTTAGGTGGTATTTGTAGCATTTAGTCTGTAGAATATTGGAGCGGATGAAGATATATGAATATTATAAAACTGTCTGTTTAACTTCAAATACCGTAACACAAAAATACAGCCATGTACAGAAAACTTTTATTGTTTAAAAACTATATTATATAACTATACTATATTATATATTCATTATTTCAGACAATTTGATTCGTGGACATACAAGTATTTTTAACAATTGTGCATGACGTATGCTAAAAGTTACAATTTACATTACCTTATGCAATACAAAGTAATGTGGAACGCGTTACTGCATTACAACATTGCATCGCTGCTCTCCTTACCCACTGTAGTGTCTGGGTGTTGCAGCACATTGATGGTGCACAGGTCCTGCATGGAGCTTCGCAGACCAGTGTCGACGTGTAGTGTAACTGGTGGAGGTGTGGCCTGCAAAACTGACTATTGCACTATTGCAGGCCTTGTTTTTACTTTTTGTCCATGTTTTTTCATAATGTTTTGTGTAACGTTGAATATTGATTCCCTAGTTGATCAGTTTACGATTATATTCTATACACTTTAAGCTCTTTATGCGTCTCACGTCCGCGGCCAGTTTACAATCACCAATGAACCGAACATGTTTGCTTTTGGATTATGCGTTAGCGTCATAGCCACCGCCTGAAGTGCTGTTGGCTTTTCTGAGGATTTCTTACGAGTGTATCCTTTATAACCTCCCTATTGGTTGAATTACCACAATCCTTCTCTACACAGGCAGGCAGAACTAAAGACTATAAATCAAAGTTTGCCATCTGGTGTTGTGTTAAAATTTGTATGCGCCAGCCCCAGTTCCTGACTGGTGCTTCATCTTCCTTTTAGCCCTGCCTTCCACCAAAGTGCAGCTAACTCGACATTCAGTGTTGGGATTTTGTGTGAGCAGCTTGCCAGTATGCCTTACTTTTGTCTATAGAGATTATTTGTGTTCAGGTATCTGTCTGCATATTAGTTGTACCTAATCTGCTCCTTATTGTTTATGCTTTGTTGCATGATAAGATAATTTCTACTTCCTGGAGAGGCCGGAAAGGCTGCGTGACTTCTGGTTAGAAGCTAAATCTCTGTCTTTGTGTTTCCTTTGAAAACTCTTAACTACACATCAACTTCTGTTTAATTGGTTGTTAATATTTCTTCCCTTTTTCCTAGCGAGCCAGGTCATAACATACTGGCTTTAAACCTCTGCCATCCTTCATTCAAATACTATATTTATATGTGTATGCATTTTATTCAGCTATCGCGGTGCAGCTTTTTGTTCAGAAAATTGCAGTTTTCACACAGTTGCTCGTTCTTTGTTTGTTTGTCGCTGCTCACTGTGTTGTGACAAGCTGCTGTTGTTCTGCGCACGAGTCTGTGATTCACCTTAATGGTCTGTGAATGTACAGAAGGATTTGTTCCACACCAGTGCAACTGAATGGGTATTAACACTCATTGGTGACAATGCTCTGAATCTAAATGGTTTCCCCACTCTGGATCAATGCAGAAAGCAAATCCTGGGGATGAGACGAACCCACGGAGGGAAAAGCACTTCGGCGTGGGCAACACCCGGCGATCACAGCAGCTGGAGCAATGTTCGAGTTCAGTTTTAGGTCGACACAAATTTAACTTAGTTAAATATTATCAGTGCCGAGCAGGCTGGTAGAGTGGGTTTGAAGAGCGTTTTGCTGAAAATGTGCCTCCTGCTGTGAAGGAAAACAACGAGAGTGAGACACCAGACTAAAGTTAGGGAGCGGACGGATAAAGAGTGAGTTAAGACTGTGAGCTGAAGGAATCAGTTGATTTGAATCGTCACAAAGACACATCGTGAGGGAGGACAGCTAACAATAACTGTCAAATATTATAGCTTATTTTAACCATTTAATGCACTAACAATGATGATGAAACTGAAGTGTTACGTATAGCATGGGATGGAAAAATGAAGCAAGTTTGCAATGATTTGCCTGCTAAATCTAAATCTTTCTTTGAATAATTAAAGGCAGCTGGATTTGTAGTGGGATGTTAAGACATACCAAATTGCTCCTGCAGAGGTTGTTTAATGGCGCTTGCACAGATTTAATATATGTGATAAAACACTATATTGTTACAGTGATATTGAGCGTAATGTGTCTGTAGCAGCGTGCTGGTGGTTATACCAAAGATTCTCATCAACCTCTGTGGAAGTAAAGATGCTGACTCTTAAAAAAGTCAGGCCGCCATCAACTTCTTTAAGATCCTTTAGCTGATGTCAGAAGGGAAATGACTGAGTGTGTGTGACAGCAGTCAGGTCAGAAGTGTGTTTGTGTGTTTAGTTTAGGGACAGGTGGACTGGAACAGTCGATGTGCTCGGGAAAGTATTAGATCGTCTCTTCCTCAGCGGTGTGAGAATTCTGCTTCTGGGCTAGAGAGTGATAGATGGTTCCTATTAAAGTGTGGGAGGCAATTAAAAAAGAGACAAGGAGGGCCAATCCCTCTCATCTGTAATCACTCTTCCTCTCTGCGGTGATGCTGCGGAGCACAGCTCTGAGCGTGCGAGACAGAGTTTTGTCATCTGTTCATGCAATTAGTTTCATTAACTTTTGTTGATTTGATCAGGCATCCTTTTGCTTCGACTACCACGAACCTCACTGCAATGCTTCCGAAATGGCACACAAAAAAGCTTTATTTTTCAATTTGTTTTTTTATAGTTCACTTCAGAAGTAGTGGCTTTTTTTCATCTGTTTGCTGCAGAACAGACAAGCCGTTCTATCAGCCTTTTAAGTCCCTGTAAAGTTCTGCTCCCTCTAAAGGGATTAACCTGGACTAGTACAGCTTCTTCTGTATTGACCAAGTATTTCTACTTGATCGTGTCTTTGTCTCCTGGTCCCCAGCCAATATTGCTCTGCCAAATGGTGCGGCCACTCGACGCGCAGGAAAAGGAGCGGGAACTGTTGCCTTGGGAACAACGCAGCCTAATAATCGTTGTGTTAAATCAAACTCTTCGGGCCCAGGACAGAGATTTCAAAGCGCTCCCTAAAGTGTCCCATTGTGTCACTGCAGCCATAAGGTGCTTATGCACCTTCACTGCACTATCACCACCTTGGAGCATATAAAGCCATTCTTCAACATCATTAAAGATGTTGCTGCTGTTTGTCAGCATCTGTAAAGGGCTGAGGTTACATTTTCCTTTAGTGGAGAGACGCAGAAGCAAGACCACGGCTAAAGTCTGAAACAAACCTAGTAGATTTTAATACAGAAGGACAGGAATGCTAGCACAATCAACATTTTTGTACATCGGTACTTAGACCTGCAAAACCTGCTGTTTGGATTTGGATAAAGAAAAATCTTGAACTGGAGACTTTCCGGTTTATAGTGTGGCAATCAAACCCTTTCACAGCCAGCAGGCTCCTTATATGTGACCAAACATTTTTTATATGGATCATTCAGATCTGGTTTCTGAATTGTAACTCCTTTTGTACATATGTTTTTCCAAAGATATGAATGTTTGTAGACCTTTGTTTATAAGGAGGGAGATGGACTGTAAGATAAAGAGGCTAGCAAAAAAAAGACCGTGTGCACATCTCCCATATCTCTAAAGCACAATGTGCACGATTTGAGTTTAAAATGAGATTTAGAGACAAACCACTGCCTCATTTCGCGTATACAGCAGGAACTACAAGCAGAGGAGTGGTTTTATAATCCCCGCCCTCCAAACGATCTGGGTTTAGCGAATGTCAGTGTAAAATATGAGGTGTATTCTTCATCTCCTGAGTCCCTTTTTGAGACTGCTCTTTTTAGTCAAGGCTAACTCTGTCTTTCATTAATTGAAAGCACTGACACTTCAACTCCAGGTCTTTCTCTGTTAAATGAGATTCTATAAATACAACACGTTTTTGCCCTGGCTTAATGCTTTGCGATGATAATAATTTAAGAATCCATTACCCTCGCTTTTAAATTGTTGGCACGGAGAGAGCGAGAGGGCTCAGGTATTTCAAATTTCAGAAGAACACACACGGAGCAGTTTGTTGATCAGTCGCACAATTATGGCGTTGGTCCTGATGCTGAGCAGATAGTTGTGTCATATTTCACAATCAAACCCTAAAAGCTTTGTCCCTAATGGGCTCCCTCTCCTGGGTTTTATTCTCAAAACAATATATTTCACTTGTTACATATGCCTGTGCATATGTAACAGTGTCATCTTTGCAACTTAATTTTGTTGAATTTTGTGCAATAATGTGATCAGGAGATACTTTTCTCAAGTTGCACTTACAGGCAGTTAGTAATTTTTCCTTAAGCTTTCGTTTAATTTGTGATCATTAGACTTTGGATGGATAAAAGAAATCAGAAGTTCAAGTCAGGAAATGACAGCAGTTTTTTTTTTTTTAAATTGACCATAAAATGTTAAATTGTGCAGAGAAAAATATTGTCTATTGTTTCTAAACAGCAGTCTGGCATTTAAATATATATAATCCGTAAACATAAATAACTAAAAGATTGCTCTGAAGTGACAGTGACAGGTACTATTACTTAAGAAATCACTGATCTTACCGCTGTTTTTTTTAGTTTTGGCCATTATTAAATACTAATTTTTTTTTTCTCTTTATCCTTTTCTTCCTGATTGGGTGAACTGTCCTTCATATCCTTCCTCCTGCTGGGTCTCCTCCTTTATCACCTTTCCACCTCCAATCGTGGGTTTCCTCTGGGCTCCATTGCCTCCCCTTGGGCTCTTTCGGCTGTCCGTCTTAGGTAAGTGTACTGTTTTTAAAGTATTACTCACAGTCTGCCTCCTCTGGTGTAGGAGCTGTCTAGGATGCTCTTTCACACACAGAGGCTTCCACTCACGGCAGAGGTCTAGCAGAGATTTAGCATTTGACCTGACGAGGCTTGATTGGGCTGGATTAAACTAGACAGTTAGCCCAGAGCCCTCCAAGCCCTCACTATTCATTCCCTGAAACAAGCTTGCTCCGCTAAGGACATACAGTCATTTGTAGCCGTGTTTGTACTTCAAGGTTAGACCTCACTTATCTTTTTTCATGTAGCCACAAAATGAGTTTTCTCAATTTTTCCCAAAACGTCTGAGAACACATGAAAATAAATAACATGTAGTCTGGTATGACAGCAGGGTAGAGCCAACCCATCACCTATAAGAGACAAACACAATAATCCCACCATGACCTGACTGCAGATTCTTCTACCGATGTCTACACGGTATAAAACGCCTGGCAGGTGTTACAAATTGTGTTTGCTGAAGTTTGTGTGTATAATCTGTGCATAGATATAGAAATAAAAAGTAAAAAATTTTGCTGTGGAAAAAAAGAAGTGGAACAGATCTATGGTATTTTAGGAGGAATGTAGTAAAATTGGTGTTTTAGCATTTTTTGGGGGGGGGATTAGATTCTTTTCACACCCACGTGACTCGTGCTTAGATTTAAGATTTATTTTTTAAAGTCTCTTTTGTTTTTAAAAGTCTTTTAATAAGTTTGCACGTTGCTGTTTAGACACTTCAGAGGCAGCGACATAAAAGCACAGTGTGACTGTAGGATTGTTGAATACGTGTGTTAATAGAACTGGAACAAACAATGCCTTGAAGTGGTTTTCACTGTTGAGGCAGTCCCGGGTTTCCTGTGACATGACCCAGGCCTCCTGCTGTCTGAAGTCTGAAACTTGTTTACACTCAGAGATGGCTGAGCATTCACCTTATTCATCTTATGTTTTCTAGGTCATGTAATTTTTTTTTTTTTTTTCCAGTTTCTGTTTAACTATTGACAGCAAGGACAAAGATAAGCACTGCTCCCCCTGGTGGCGGATTAAATATTTGACAGAAATCACCCAGACTGCATCTCAGGGGCTTCCACATTCTCTGCATATGTTTGTATTACTGCTGTGACTTTAACACTATGTGTCTACTCTCCAGATAGACGCTCTATTTTATTTTCATATTATTATTGTTTCATACAGTACAGTAATTCTTCTCAACCAAAAATCCCTAGAGACTTATTTGCTATCTATTGTCTGACTCCTCGTGTGCAAACAGTGCCAGGGCCCACCCACGTCTCCCTCTCTTCTAGGCAATAGCAGTGTGGAGGATTTTGTCACTCAGACTCACAGGCACAGCTTGATGTTAGTATGTGTGTGTCTTTTGTTTTTAATGATACTGAGACCGCTCCATTCCACCTCGTGCTCTACCAGAAGGGTCCACTAGATGGTAGAGCATAGTCAAGAGTGAAACAGTTGCTGCTAGGAGGCGATAAGGGAAGGCGTTCTTGGATTGTGTGTGCTGTGTGTCTTAGGGTTTCATCAGATTAAGCACTCCTATTCATCAGACGGAGGGTAAACATTTACCTTTGTCAATCCTCCCCCCGTGACGCCTCTCGTTGTCACGGCCCAGGGGTGAATTTGGTTCAAAGTCGAATATCGGTTTCGTGCGGTTGAGGGAGTGTTAGCAGTTTTGTACGTGTCACTGTGAGTTTCTGAACTTGTCAGTGTAGATATCCACCTAGTTACACCTGTCAGTTGTCTGTCTGCCCCTGTGTTTGCTGACATTATTCTCAATGAGGCTCCACGCCTGAAATCAGCTGTGACAGTGATTGCTGGGTGGGAAGATCACGAGAACTGACAAAGCCTTGATGGTTAACTGGATACAATAACCGCGGCTGTTGTCTTTAAAGACGGCAGTTAGCAGGGATTAGTCAGCGTTTCGGCTGCAAATCAGTAGAATCAAATCAACACTGCTTGTTTATTTACTTGTATTTTACTTCTGTCAGTTATAATCTGGCAGCCAGCTACGTCGCATCAGGACGTTAGTTTGGCCACAACACAATATGCAGCAGCCTTTTCATGACAGCTGGTGTCATAAGCAGACTAGGGGCAGAGGTAGGAATGTCTGAAGTTATCACTCTTATCTCCCAGCTTGCATAGAGGATGTTGTTTGTAACTGACACTATTCAACTGCTGTTTCTTTGCCTCAAGCGCTACCTTGTTGTTGACTTCGCTTTTTTAGATTAATGTTTTAAATAACCATCTCTCAGTTCATCAAGTACACTTGGGTGAACGCGCCCCCCGAAAAAGGAAAAAGTATGGCATCTTAAATTGGCTTCAGGAAAACTTAGATCACAGCCAAAGCACAGTTTTGGTCTTAAAAACGATGTAAAAAAAACCCAGCCTCGCTCTCTCTCTCTCTTTGTCACTTCCTGTGTTCCAGGCCACGAGATTCTCAAGGTTGTTAATTTGCACAAAACCCCAAACGAAGTTCAAGGCAGTGTTGTTCAGTCTAATCAGCGTTCGTGTTCCCAGTCAGAGCCAGAGCTAATTATGATAACAATGAGTGGCTGTACCAGTGCCTCTGCCTGCTAAAGGTCATTTACTCTAATGGTTCCAGTCGATGTTATCAGTGGATAAATCTGCAGAAGTGAGGGGGAAAAACATAAAAAGGCTCTCCAGTTAAAAAGGTGGAAAGTTTTGAAGCAACAGAGTTTCTTTTTCTTTTTACAACCCTCCATCAAATGCATGAAGAAATGTAAGATTTCCATTAGTAGCTTGTACATTATACCACTGAGGCTTGTTGCATTTGTACCATAAAATGTACAGAAAGTATTATAATAATTGTTAAACCTGCACTTATACTAGTCATAATTGGAAACAATCAGATGAATGTGTGTACTAGAAAAAGCATTTCCTGTCGTGATTAATCCACGAGGAATTGAGAAGTGAACTGGAAGCATTGTATTATGTTACAAATGGATCCTTTATGCCGTAAAGACATAAACAAACCCAACAAAGTGAATCTGATGTTAGACTTGGTCTTTTTTTTTTATAAACTCTGGGCACAGCCAGTTTTTCTAATCCACTTTTCACCTGATTTGTGGATTTGGACACCTCCTACATACAGTGTGCCTCAGGCCTTCTGTAGGAGGTGCTGTGGGAGTTTTCAGATGAAGTTGTGGTCATTGCTGCGAGCGATTCGCAGAAACTCTGATACTCGGAGTGAGAACTGCACTCATATCTTTAGTTATGAAGTTCAACGTAAAATGGGCAAGGCACTGAAGGCTTTGCTTTGGTTCCTGCAGGATGAGCTGAAGCCTTTGGACAGCTGCATATTTGAGGGAACATTTGACACTAATTGCACTGGAGATGTTTTTTTGTTGAACGCTGAAACGGTGTTTAAAAATACCGAAGGTTTTTATCATGTAGCTAAAGAGTCAGTCAGAGATAACATTTTCAACTTGAGAAAATAAGCTTCTGTAAAAAAAACCCCAAACTGTATAAAAATCAGCAGCTACATTTCAGAATCCATGAATACGGTCTCACAGTTGTCCAACATTTTTAAGGCTTTAAAATTCATGCAG
Source organism: Hemichromis elongatus (assembly GCA_015108515.1). NCBI lineage: Eukaryota > Metazoa > Chordata > Actinopteri > Cichliformes > Cichlidae > Hemichromis > Hemichromis elongatus. Next base: position 14,094 of record VUQR01022486.1, read on the forward strand.
AATCGTTTGTAGAAGAAACTGCTGGTGAAAAGAACGCGGACCTTTTGTCAGTCCTTAAGTTTGAAGTATCAGGATGTAATACTAAAAGGAATTATCTGCTTCTTACCTGTCCTCAAAACTGGGTTCTTGTAACCTCAGATGAACCGTAACATGACCAGTTACACCAAGTTATTATTTATTTAACAAGAGTTTAGCCAAAATGCAAAAGCAGCATGTGAATGTAATAGTTTTCTTTATGACATTATTCATTTTTCGTGTGATTGTGAACCAACTTGGTCCAGAATTGTTTTGTTTAATTCAAGTTTCCGGGCATTCAGTTATCCACAGTTCTCCTCAGATCCCACCACAGTATTTGTGGATTTTAACTGGACCATCGCAGCTCTTTGACTCTTGTCTTTTTCAGCCATTCTGTTGTACATTTGCTTCTGTGCTTGAGATAATTGCCCCGATGCATGAACACATTCTGACCGAGCTTTAGCTGTCAGACAACTGGCCTCACATTTGACTTGAGAACACTTTGTTGTACAGTTGACGTTCGACTCGGTGACCTCCTGCAGTCCTCTCGCTGCAAAGCGAGCCCAGATCCTCAGCCCTCCACCGCTGTCTTAGACAGACTTTGTGAGGCGTCTGTTGCGATATGTGTTTGATTTTTGTCACGCTGCGGATTATGTCCTAAACATCTCCGCTTTCGCGCTCTTCCAACGAACATTTTCCGCAAGCGTTGTGGTTTGTTTAGACGTGGATTGGCAAACCTAAGTCATGCTGATCCTTTTAGTAGTACGAGGCTCGCTTCTGGCATCGTTTCCAAACAAGCCAGACTTACTGTTTTTTGTAATTGCGCTGTAATGAACTTTAGCCTTCTACGTGCATCTGATTAGGAGCACCTGGATGTTCCTTATCCTCATTTTATGTCCCGATATTTCAGAAGTTAGAATTTTAAAGAGGGCGTCCTGTCTTCTCTCTCCATGACCGCATCCTTATTGAACTGTATGCACTGGGGCATTTGCTGTGAACTGTAGCAGCATGAGTAATGTTTGAGCGGTCGTGATCTAGAAAGCCAACAACAGAACCTGGCTTTCACAAAGCGCTCTGGGCACAGCCAGGAGTTTAATGTGATCCTTTGGCTTAGTTACTGAATACCGTTAAATATTGAATTTTGACAAATTTGAAGGGAGAAAGTATTATTGTTTGGTATTATGGAGAAATTTGTCTGCCAGCTTGGGCAATATGACTTTTATATTAACAGCAGCGTTCCAAGCTGTGATTGGATGAAGACCCACCTTTTTTTTCTCTTTTTTTTTCAAACAGAGGGTTTGGAAAGTGAATGTCAGCAGAGAAGGTTAACCAGAAGCATGTAGCTAAACTAATACACGTGAAAATACAGCCGATCAGATGATATTGTGATAAATATGGTTCAGCGAATGAAGCTTTAGGAAATTCAGCTTTTGCAAAGCAGAGCTAATGTTAATTTGTTTTACGTGCTTATTGTTCTGCTTCCTTTTGGGAATAAAATTTTGCATCTTTATATTAAAAACAAAAAAAAAGTTGTAAAATTTCACTCCTTAATTTAAATGAATGAAATGAAGCAGATTAAATAAAGCACGTTAAATTAAATGCTGACTCTAAGTATGGTTTGGCAGTGTGACTCGGTCTACTATCTCCATCATTGTTAAATCACTTTTATTGTTGTAAAAGAGGAGAGAAGAGAAAGAATGATGCTTGCCGTGAGTGCAAAAAAAAAGAAAAAGAAAAAAAGACTTGACAGTTCTCAAAGCCGTTCTGTATCCTGCCCTAGATTTTCATAATAGTTTAACTTAGTTTCATAGCTACAAAGTCGAGTGAAGTTTTCTGCTGGTGAATTTTCAGGAGTTATATTATGGTCACAATAAAAAACTGCTTTTTCTCTGCCTTTGCTTCACATCTCTTTGTATGCTTCTTGTTCTATAAATTGTTTATCCTGTGTGTTTACCTTGGGAAGATCCGTGGGCATGTTGGAAGCAGCTAATGGGAATCCAGGTAAGATGAAAAATAAAATGTTACTCTGCACCACTCTCAAAGAAATTGCTCATCTTTATTGCACTGTCTACCCATGCGTTGCGCGCTCTCTGCGAGACGCTGAGCGGCCCTTGAAATTTGTAGTTTCACAAAAGTTACCTCATTTTTTTGCATTGTTTTCTCGAGTCTCAAGATAACCAGTCATAACAGAGGGCTCTTAGGTGCTTCATAGCTCCATTTCTCTTCCTTTATCTCTGCCTTCTTTGGATTTGGAGCAGTGTGATTTACTGAGAGCGAAAATGCAGAATACTGCTATGCGTGGAATGTACAGTTGTTCACGTTACAATGGCACAGAACCTTGTATTGTGAACGAAAATGAAGAGCACCATGAATGAAAGTGTTGCCGTAGAAGTCTGTTTGCTACTACAGAATATAATGGAGGACTCAGCTGTGTAGCCTGGATAAGGGGGATTGACTATTCTGTCAAGAGCAGGTCTGACAAATCAAGTAAATCAAGCATATATCAAATATATTCAGTATTCAGTTTTTTTGCTGTAATTATTTAGGAGTAGATTCAGTTATTTATTATGAGCTTCTGTTGGATAATAAGCTGGACACTTAACACGTGACCTTTTCATGTTGTATCTTGTATCCAGAAGTGACATAATCCACGTAATACAGCGCAAGCGACAGTTGCTCGTTTCTGTATCTTTGTTTCCAAAGACCCAGACTTATATGTGTTCTTAAGCTGAAGTTTTTCAGGCTTTCTGAAAGTCTTTTACAGTTTTGCTTTGGTCACTGGCTGTTGTTTTTTTTTTTTTATCTCATTTTTTTCCCAGCCCTTGTACTTGACCACTTTCAGATAAATAATTTTGTTTGTCGTAAACCATTTAAAATTGACCCGTGACTCAGTCGAGGATAAAAGACGTACTTAACTTAAAGGACGAGCCAAACATAAGAGACAGCTTGGTAACCTGTCACAAAAACGTAATCAGTTTCCAGTCTGATAGTTAAATCAAGAATAGTGCCAAAGATAACAGAGTTTTACAGGCATAAAATAGTTTTTGTGCACCAACAAGGTGAATCCCAGAGAGCTGTAGCTGCAAATGTTGGTATATTTCAACATTGTGTGCTGTGTATCCTTGAAAACCTCAAGGAAACTGGAGACATGGAGTACCAAAGAAGACATGGGAGGCCTAGTAACCTATCTACAACAGATGGACAGTCTGAAGGCCAGGTCCTTAAGAAATAGGAAAAAAAATCCAGCAAAAACCTGACGGTCAGGTCTTTGAGTGATGTATGTGGCCCTTCAGTTGGACCATCTACTGCTCGCCAAAGTCATATCAGAAAGGATTTCAGTTGAAGGGGTGGCTATCAAGAAACTAGTTGTAAGGAAGTGTAACAGGGAAAAGGCTACGGTGAGAGTCTACAGCCATCTATAACACACGACGGAGGCTCTGTCATTGTTGAGGGCTGCTGGGGATCTTGTCAAAGTTAATGGAATTATGAAGTGAAATAAAAGTGCAGTCAGATTTTTGAGCCACCATGCATCAACAAACCCAGCACAGGAACAAAGTGCTGTACAGAAGGTCGGGAGGAATCTCTCGAATGTCGAATCTCTAAAGGGAGATCGTTCCACAGTTTGGGAGCTGCTACAGCCAAAGCACGATCTCCTCTAAGTTTACGCTCAGTCCTGGGTACATTCAGGAGCAGCTGACCCGCGAGAGCGGGTGGGTGTATAAGGCTGTAGCAGCTCAGAGAGATTAGATGGGGCCGGGCCATGGAGGGCTTTAAAAGAAAAGAAAATATTTTTAAAATGAATCCTAAAAGAAATGGGCAGCCAGTGAAGTAAAGCTGAAATAGGGGAAATGTGCTCAAACTTTTGAGTGCCAGTTAAAAGACGAGCTGCGGCATGTTGCGCCCTCTGTAGATGAGTAATGTATGAGGCACTGACCCCTATATAAAGTGCATTACAGTAATCCAGCCGGGTGCTAACAAATGCGTGGATAACCGTCTCAAAGTGCTGCCGTGAAAGAATTGGCTTTATTTCTGCCAGCTGCCTGAGCTGAAAGAAGCTTGATTTTACCACTGCCTTAATCTGATTGTCAAACTTCAGATCACAGTCCACTTTGACCCCCAGGTTTGTGACGGTTAGCCTAACACACTGAGCCGAGGTATCTTGAAGAATACACTAGCAATGCAACAACCTTACTGTTGGAGTTAACTGTTAAATGTTGTCATTATTTTGCATAGAGGTTTAAACCTGGTTTCAAATGTAGAATCAAAGACAGCCTTTTGTCCTATCTATCTCCTTGTCTGCGGGAAGGAGTACAGTGTGAAATTCACGTGAAGGTCTTTGTGTGAGTGACTTGTCTTTACGGCCCACCTGGGGGGGCTGACCATCACCCTTTTGGTAACACCAGGAAGACACACACACACACACACACACACACACACACACAGACAGGCACACAGACACACACCTTGCTTTAACCTTTTGTGACCATATGTGTAAAGGAGGAGGTGTTTGTGAAACTGTGTGTGTCAATAAAGGCTGCAGGAAAGCTCTGAATCTTTGGAGTTAGCTCAGAGGCAGGTAAGGAGCTTCAGCTCCTTGCCCTGGTTCTGCTAGCTTCCCTTGCGCAAGTAACAAATGGATCCAGCTGTTAGTCTTCTTC
>VUQR01022489.1:6075-19787 GCA_015108515.1 Hemichromis elongatus
GTGTAACATGAGGTGATTGCAAATGAGCAAAGAAGAAGTGATGGGGGAAAAAACTGCAACTGTTGATTTAGATAGTGAAACCGCTTAAGAGTCGTGCCGTTTTAATCGTCTCGGAAACAAAGAGGTTTCAATCAAGATGGTCTGAAATGAGGGCGGCTGAAGAGTGAGGTCAGCAGCTCTCACACCGTGTCGGGAGGATTTAGGATATAAAGGTTCCCGAATCTTCCTAGGCACACTGTAGATACTTAAATATTCATTCTTCATTCTTCCATTCCTTCTACTTGTACATAACTTTAAATTTGACAGAAAAACGTATTTCCCCTCAAGAAAATGGCAGAATAGAGATGATTACCTTTCCTTCCTTTCTTCCTTCTGTTATTCATTATTAACTATGTATTGCTTTTCCTATGTGGGATTTTCAGTGCAGGGAAATTATAATGTATGACATGATGAAGTGACAGTAGCCGGCGCTCACTTCCTATTCTGTGCGAGTTCAGCGCTGTAGCCATAGCTATAAAATGTTAATACCATATAGCTCCTGGGTTACCTCTTCACTATGTGTGGACAGTATTAATGTTTTAACGGCTCTGCTGTGGTGTATAAAGCGCAGTTCATGGGCCGCCCATAGTCTTGGATGAGGTCCAATGTGGGTCAAGCGGGGCTCATTGGGACTCTTTAATGCAACTTTGGCAGAGACTAATCTTGCACAAAGCCCAATGCTAAGTATCTTAGAGGAAGATGGAGAGAAGTTTCTACATCCAAGGCTTTTCAGATTACGTCTGTTAGCCGTGGCATCCCTGAGTAGGGGTCCTGTATGCTCCAATGAAAGTAGTGGAGAATTAGGTGACTGAGCCTTTAATACAGTGGGCCTTTGTAATCATATCAGCAGATGAGGTTCTGGGTTGCGGAGAATTACAGGGAATCCTTGGAGTGACCTCTTTTTTCTTTGGTGAATGTAATTTTATTCAGTAGTACTATGTGTGAGTTCGATACAGGCTAAAGCAAAAAGAGAAAAAGAAAGTGCAGAGTACAGTCTCCGATGCAAAATGGCTGTACGACCCCAAATCTTTGTCAGAAATCGAGTCAAGTTCAAGTTCATGGTTGCGCCCGCTCTGTCTGCAGCCGGTCAGGGAGTTAAGAGTGTCTGTGACCACCCTGGAGTACAAGAGGAGGAGAAGGAGGTGGTGGTGGTGGGTGCGGGGTACATAGCCTTTGACCTCTGTTAGTGTTGCTATGGGAAAGAGGCCGGTCGACTCAGTAATGTAAGGCTGAAAAGGCCGAACTGTCAGAGCTGTCCAGCAGACGTCAACCCCCCCATGATACACACACATAAACACACACACACACACATGCACACAGCTCTAACTCATTCACGCACACTCACAGATGGCACGGGCCAGCTTGGGAATGTTCGTTGTGAGAGAATGCTTTATGTTCATCAGACGCTGTTATAATTCATCAGATCTTTTGAGTCTGCGACTCTTCCTCGGCACATTCTGTTAGACGTCTTCTGTCTAATTGTGTATGCGTGTGTGTTAGCGTGTACATGTGTGCGTGTCACCCAGTATACAAATACTGTGATAAAGCACTTGTGAGAAAGGAAACCAATGCTCCATTGCAAACAGAGCTCTTCAAATAAAACGTGCTCCGTGCAGTCAGAAGAAGTCAGCAGAGAAAACATTTCACTAAAAAACAAAAAAGAAATCCAGCTTATTGTCATATTGTGAAATTATGATGCAAACAAAGCATCTCTTGTGAGTAGAAAGCTCACTATACTATATATTTGAACACTGATTAAATTCTGTTTTGCTTAAGCTTCACTACTGTTGTTCTTACAAGACAATATCTGTGCAATGTCCAACTTTGCATGTAGGACTGTGATCTAATTAATAATGGTGAACGCCATCTTCTGTGGCCCAAACCTCAACCCATAAGTTATTGATGTCTTTGGATAAAAACGGCTAAACGTGTGGATAAAATAATCTGTTGCAATGTATATTTCTGTGTCTGCTCATTTGAAATGGTCAGCGTTTGATGTTTGAGTGACTGCGTGTCAGAGTGGGCATGCAAATCTACTGATTGTACTACGTGCATGTTCCGTGCCCCCTCTGTGAGCGTGCACAAGTGTGGCCTCATTTAAGGTTGCATTCATTCAGGGGAGGGGTCTCGCGAATAAAAGAGCTCGTATTTGCATACGCTGCATGCTGTCTGCAGAGAGGGAGCAGTCAAAAAAAAGATATCAGAGGTGGACAAAGAGAACGAGGACAAATCCTTCATTGTGGGGTTGGTGGGAGAAAGGGCTCATCTGAATTGGGGAGTGGGTGGAAATTGACAGAGAAAGAGTTCGGGCTGGTTCCCTGTAGGGATAAAAGCCTTAAGATCCCTTCATGCATACAGCCTGCAAATGGAAGAGAAGAACAACATGCAGGGCGCAGGGGTCTTTTTCTTTTTTTTTAACAGTGCATGAAAAGGAAGTTTGTTTTTCTGAAACACTGCTTACAATCTCTAATGTATAAATTAAAAAAAAAAGAAAGAAAAAAGAAATCATGCACAACAAATTCACTATTGGCAAAACAGACTCATCAACCTTTGGAATAACCAAAGAGCTGCTTCGCTTTGCAGAATCGTTATCAGATTTTATTCTTAAACATTTCCCCACAGACTCGTTTTTCTACGACTTTTATATGGGGAGGTTATTTACTCTTTTTATGTGTTGTTTTACCCGGTGGCCCTTTGTTCTTTGGGTTAATTTGTTTTATTGTAAATATTTGCTGTTTTTAATGACTGCTCAGCATTTTGCCAGCTCTGAAAATGTTCTACAGATAAAGCTTTTTATTATGAAAGCTTAACGTACTAGCTCAGGACAAAACTAGCATACTTTCATGTTATGTTGTAAATCGAGACTGCGTTCAAGAATACCTTCACTTTGCTTTTTGCACCCAAAATGTGAAACGTTACTCTCATTCAGAGCAGAAGAGTTTATGGAGCCAAGTTCAATTCTCATGCTAATGATTCCCTCCATGCTTTCTTCCTCAGGATGGGACAGGACCTGCATCTCTGTAGGAATCTGCTTTGGCATAAAGACAGCGTGGAAGAAAACTCATCAGATTGTTGTCCTAATAGAATATATAATTTAAATGAACTGAAACATGAGTGTATCATCGAAAAAAAGTAGAAACAGTAGGGTTACTATGAAACACATTATTGAAGATCAAGCGAAAAAAAACCAACTTATTTTAAGGCCCTGTAAATGTAAATGTAATGCCATGTGTGATTTGATGTGTTTATACTGATGTCTTTGATTAAAAACTGTTAATAAATCACTTTTTCCCCACTCAATAATGTGTGTATATTTTGGTTGCTTTTGTTATTTTTTAAAATTAGTAAAATATTTTAATTTAAATGTGTCTAAAATGTATTTTAATAATTATAAATTATATTATTTTCAATATCCTGTCAGTAGCAGCTACTTAAATAATAAAATAAAAATAATCTGAAAACATTACCCCTGTGTTTGACTCTTGTTATCGAACAACACCGTGCTTTATTTTGGTGACTGGATAGGCGAGGAAAGAACATATTGTGAGGCTTGATTATTACAGAGCTGGGAAAATAAAACAAGCACGAAACACACACACACACATTTATAACGTCTCAGTCTCTCTGTCGCTCGCTCGCTCGCTCTCTCTAGTGAGAAGGTGTTTGAGTGACCCCGCATAAAGTTTTAATTAGGAGGAGCAGACAAAGCACCGTGTGTGGGAATGAAAAGTTCATCAGCCGAAAAACTCGGTGGCCAGAACGACACTGCCCGCTATTAAAAACAATATAATAATAATAGCCTTCATATTTTATTTATCAGATGGATTTTATTTGAATCATTTCACCCACACATCCACACATCGGGCGCATTTGCCTTTTGTTCTAAGAATAGTTAAAGGTCTATTCAGTGCAAGAAAAACATTTTTTTTCTTCAGTCTGCTTCCATGTAGGTGTAAATTCAAGCGCGTCTCAGTTGTCAGTGAAGGCTGCGTTTGGACGATTAATCCGTTGTTTTTTTTCCGGGGGGGGGGTCAGTCGGACCTCAATCAGTGTCCGACTGATCTCTGCCCGGAGTCAAACAACAGATGGACACGCGCGGGGTCAGCGGGGGATTATTTCCACGCTTTGTGTGGAAACAAGCAGAATGCTTAGAAGTGACAGAAAAAGAAGAAGAAGAAAAAAAAAACAGACATGCTCATTAGTTTCAACAACTGAGCTCAGAATGTTGTGAATGAGTTCTTTTTGTAATTTAATGTACTTGACTAATAAATAAATGAATAACATTCTTACTCCAGTCACCTTTCGCTGTAATTTGAATCAATGATATTGCATTATATCCTAATGCAAATTTTAAAGCAATATAATATGTATGTAGTCTTTTGAAATTACCAGTTTGTTATTGTTTTAAAGTGGATGAATGCATGACACCTATTCCAATCTGAAAAGCAGTGATGAAACAATTAAAATTCATAAAACACCAATCAAAAAGAGAAAGTTTGACTTCAGTTGTGTGTTTAAAAAAGTTACTGATCCTTTAAATATACAGTTGTCACTGCAGCAGAAATATAAACAGGAACACAGAGCCTCTTAGCCAAAATACCTGCTTCTAACCCATATAATAGATCATCTATTTATACTGTATATATTAAATATGAGACTTAGAAAATAAAAATAAAGGTATCCTAATGAATAATGTATAGACGACTGTGAGAAAACAAATGGGCTAAAGTGCGGATACAAACTTCTTGCAGTAAATTCTGTAATTATACAGTTACTTGCTTGTGAATAGCTTGTGACAGCACTGTTTTCTCCCACATCTCCTCCAATCTAACATCACATGGCAGTGGAGATCTCACTCATGGATCCCCACGCAGGAGTCAGCATGTTTTCAATCCATCTAAACACTACAGCGGCTGATTTTGGTGATTAGTTCTCCCTCTCTGGATGAATGGAACCCAATTAGTGAAATCAGCCTCTGTAGAGCCTGGATGGAAGGAAAGCACCAATGTTCAAATGATGTTGTAAAAACTGTTACACTGCCGTGATTTTCATCATTAAAAATGTTTCATATTCTGCTGGGTTTACCCTACATGCCCTGCAAATGTGTGCTTTATGTTTCCTCCCTGCAAACAAACAGAGAGCTCAGAGAATAATTATGGTGCATTCAGTATCCACATCATCCTTCTGCAGAAGTAATGTCTTGCTTGAATCTGTTGCTCGGGGTAAATATTGCTATTTGATGAATGTCCTGTGAGGTGGGACAGCTGGTCAGGGACTTGTTGGTGTAGTCCCATGTCAGCAGGGGTCAGGGGTTATGGTCTGGGCAGTCCCCCAGAGGACAATAAACAGGCCAGAGAGATGCTGAGGTCAAAAACAGCCTTAGCCAGAACCAAAGGTCAAGGGCCACTAATTAAGTGGCTATTTCCTGCTATTCCCAAGTGATCAGTGGAGTTGAGACAGAAAATTAAATGCATGAAGAAGTTAATCAATCACATTAATACAAAAAGGAATTTGAACAGTGTACAATAAAAACAACAGCCAGTTCCCCTCATGTTAGAAGAGAAAATAAACATTAAAGACACACTTTCTACATTTTTTTTCTGCAGATTTCCATAAAAATAACATTATATTCAACCTCTATTCCACAGCAACATTTTCACATGCAGCTCCTTTAAGAGAGAGAAAATGTAATGCAGGGCCTCACTGCTCATGATAAGGAATCCAAACATTTTGGAGGGAAAGTTAGAGTTGGTAGGAGCTGTTTATGCCTTTCCAGCCTGTGAATGAGCCCTATGTGTATGATCTTTTAGCATAAGAAAGGAGATGGGGCCTGTGAACTTCTCTGACACTGACCTTTCTCCCAGGATGTGAATAGTATCACTCAAGGGGCTACCAGGCAGCCTTTCAGCCAGACCCGAGCCTCGCCCTTGCCTAAACTTCTAATCAGGCTGATTTAATGTATCCTAAAAGTCCTTCCTCGTCACCCACCCCACCGCTGCTTCAGAGGAGTCACTGTGCAGCCATTTACTGCAGGCACACACAGCCCTGTCTCTGGGCCCCTACACTCTGGGAAGTTAGAGGAGCTGGTTTGAGACAACAGAGGGCCCTTTCTCCCTCCAAAGTGTCTAAGTCGCTCTGTAATCAATTGGTTCCTCCTCCAAGGAGCTGATGCTTCAACCAAACTGATTTGGATTTCTCAGAAAGGCAAGAATATGTTATTTATTTACACAAAACATATGTTCTTCAAACTTCCACCGTAAACTTTATTTATTATATTTTTTCTACCACATATTTAGCTACAATAAACTTATAAATAACATGGAAAAACATAGAAATATTACCCATCCGACTGCACATGCGTGTCATTATAGCAACATAACATGAGCAGAGCAGAGCAATAATATGTGCATGACGTTATATCAGTGTCAAGTGGGTTTATTTGTGCAGTTATATATACATAACTACCAGTCCCCATAAATGTTCTTTTAGTCGTTTAGACTCTCAGTTCAGTCAACACAATTACAAATATTTTTTTTAAATAACAGAAACAGAAAAATAATCCTTTTACTCTGGATCATGCAGTAGGCCTGTAGGGCTGTATCAAATATCGACGCAATAAATGACGCTGAGCAGTGCAGAGGAGCGCCAAGTAAAAACGTGTTCAAGCCATAATATCAAAATAAACATAAGTAATACATCTTTCATAAATCCTTATGTTGAAAAAACGAAGGCCTTCACACAAATGGTCTGTGTTTGTTTGTATTTATTTACGTTAAACTTATTTTTAGGCTATGAGTGGATTGTGCTCGATCAGGCTGCTGCAGGTATCTCTCAAACAGTCCTGATATTATTATAGTAATAGTTAAAAAACAAACAAACAAACTATTAGATGATTATTGGCCGATTGCAATCTTTAATTTGTAAATCTTAAATTTGAGCGAAAATAAATCTTTTTCTTTTGCTTGTTTTTTCTTTTTTCTTGTTTTAAAGGATTAAATGTGCTCACGTTGTATTTGATTTCCTGCTTCTTGTTGTTAGTAACTGACGTCAGGTTCATTATATTTTTTACGACTTGGCATTAGTGTTTGCAGTTGGAGCGCTGTTCTTGATTGGTGCGTAAGACCATTATGTCCCGCCTCTTGCCGCAGCTCATTCCCGTGCTGTAATACAGTTAATAGACGAACTTTGTAATGTAGTATGGGTCCTCTGAGAGTCAGCCTCTACCTGCTCTGTAATCTATCAGTCTTCTGTTACACTCTGCGTGCTGCATAAATGCTCGTCAGGTGGGATTTGAAGTGGAAGGCAATAACATGAATTTAAAACAAAAGAGTTGGAGCTAAGTGCAATATTATGATCATTATTATTATGTATTTTAAAGGCTTCCTGTGCTTAGATCGCTTGGATGGTTAATTGCTAAAACTCTAGTGCAAAATAATTTCAACCCCTTCCAACCATCTTTTCTTTTTTTTTTTTTTTTTTTTACATGGCAATAACACAATACAATAACTCTCTTCTCATAAAGGCCTTTGTGTGTTTTCCTCTACAAATAATCCACAATAAATAAATAAGCTTTTTAACTTTTTGGCAACATCTGTAAAAATTGAATTGATTTCAGAGTAACGAATATTTGGTTTTTCTATCGAAAATGAACTAAAACCAGAGATTCGCAAGAGTGCAAAGGCGATCGTTGTTTGGACAATTATAAAACACGGCGACTGATTCCCATGCAGCGGGGGCTCAAGCTACCACTCAGCGATAGGATAAAAAAAATTAATTGGATAATAATAATTAAGTCTACATCACATTTGTTAAATAACTTTGCCCTATTGATGTTTAGTTCACAGATGCCGGATTTAAAACATATTCAGGCAAAATCTGTAGAAGCTTTGGTCTTTAAAAACAGAATAAAAAGGGGCATCAAGGGTGCTATCTGCCCTCTCTGAGTGTATGAGAGAGGAAGTTTTCTGTGTGTGTGTGTGTGAGAGAGAGAGAGAGAAAGAGAGAGGGATACATTTTTTATGTTCCTGTTGTCGTTGTGCTTATATTGCATGTGCACATTTCACTGTCCATGTCCACTGTGTCCATGCGACCAGTAATCAATGAGAGATAAACCTTCTGCTGCCACTGCTGGCTTTGTTCTCTCTTGTGGGACTGATTAAGTGCTCTTAATCTTCAGCATGTCTTCTGAAGAAATCAGCTGATTTACACATTTAGGCTGCAGAGAGACAACGTGGATCAGAATATGTGTGTTGATTTATAACAGAAATTAATTCCAAAAGCTTCAAGAGACTGGAAGAAAGAAAAGAGTGGGTGGTGTGTGTGTGGGGGGGGGGGTAATGCGAGAGCAAGAGTGATGAACCAATATTGAGGCACAGTCAGTGCGCATGCTCACAGTGAGGCTTGGAAAGGCTCATTAAAGCTGTACGCAGTGTGGGTTGGCATCTTTCAAAAAGCCACGTGAGGCTTCAGCCATTCCCCGCTCTTCGTGACATGCTGGCAACTTGGTTGTGATTGGCTAAAGATGGTGTGAGTCAGCAGTCAAAGGTGAAAGGTAAGCTGTACCACGGCTGCTTGCAGATGCCGCTCACAGCTGGTGCGTCGATGCGGATTTTTGAGTCATTGTGTATGTTGACAAAAAAATCTGTTTAAACTTCAAATTGATTCTGTAAATTAAGTACATTTTTTTCTGTAGGGTGCACAAAAAGAAGCATTTTGTTTTTTATGGACTTCATATGTTGCCACAATAATTCTCCCTCATGTCTTAGGATCCATCTCTGAAGGAATTCGGGGCGACATTCCAACAGGCGGATTTTAGGGTGATTTGCCATTCAGCATTTATGCACACACAGGGGACTCGAACCGTATCTGATGTGTGGCTGCTGTGTTAGCCTTTGACCCCAGACTGTCTGGAGGGCCACAGTCACAGAGAGTCAAGGTCAAGGGGAAGAGGGGGATGGGCGTGGACAGCATCTAATGGGTGGAAAGGGCCCCTGTCCCTGTCTGGGAGTGCAGGACCCAGACAGTCCCAGACGTCTAAGCAGACAGTGTAGTGAGGGAACCCCTTTAGATCCCCACGTCCATGCCCTGTCTGTTCCCATTCACCTCTGTGGGACAGGGCTGGTTCTAGAAAGGCATATATGAGGGGGCAGACAGAAATGTAGCGGAGGCACATGGTGGCAATGAAGGCAGGAAATTAGTGAGGTTTGGGTGGGGTGCTCTGGAAACCGGTTTTTGTCATTTAATTGGATTGCGCTTTGTCAGGCCTCTACCCTAAGACCTGGCTATCTTGGATGTCCAACCTGAAGGCTAAGCTTCTGCTGATCTAGCTTTTAGGGTAACTGAGGCACGCAAACCCCCTGACCATGTTTAAATCAAAACAAGAAAAAAAAATCAAATAAAATGTTCTAACAACAAAAAACCATGAAATTTACCTTAATTGGATGTCCTATATTAAATATATTTAAACCCAATAATAATACTTCTCACTATTGCCAGTGTTAACAAAACTAAAAAGGGTAGGCCAAGTTTTATATATATATTAAAAAAGACAATACAAAAAGTCTTGAAAAGTACAACTGAAAAAATAAAAAAAAGAATAAAATATAATATCCAACCAGATCTTTTCAACCAACATAAAATCTATCTGAATTAAATCGCCTAATTCTAAAATAAATTTCCAAACAGTAAGAATAAAATAAGACCTCTTAATATAGCTGATATTTACAAAACTAAAAAGGGTTGGCATAACAATAAAAAAAAAATTGTAGAACACAACACATTTTGTCTTGTTTTAAACTTATTTGTTTCGCAAGGAACTGAACTCTCTGTTTGCAACTGAACAGCTCCACTCTCTCCTCAATCCACTCTGCTTTCCTTTCCAAAAACCCTTACAGATTCATCCATATCTAAGTTATTTGTTATAATTTCTCATGGGCCAAGACCACCAAATTGCTCTTTCTTTTATCTTCACTAAAATCACTGTAATTACATGAGTATATAAAAAGAAGTAACTGTTGAGTGCAGAGCAAATAAAGGTGTAGACACATAAATACCTGGTTACCTGGTTACATGGAAACTCAAAATAACTGAGACACATTAAACGCACCTCATTAACTAAAAGTAGACTTAAAGTTCATTTCAAGTAAACTAAAAGAATACCTGAAAGATGACTTTAAGTGTACTTCAAAGTGTGCTTTTATAAAACTTAAAGGGGACCAATTTAGTAAACTGCCAGTATATTTTTATCAGTGTACTTGGAGAATAGAAGTATACTTGGGGAAATATACTTTTCTATAGTTAAACATACTTAATAAAATATACTCAAAGTATGTTACTTTTTGTTAAGGGATGATATCATACAGTTAAGGTTTGGTTGATTAAAGATTGTGTAACCCGGTCATAATAGTATATAGTATATATATAGTTATAATTACGGAAAATGTGTTCTAAACCCCAAACCGTCCCTTTTATATCTGACTATTAGGACCTCCAAGCCTGTAAGCATATTCATTATCAGTTACAGCCCCTCCTCATTCTTCTTCTTCTTTTGTGCAACCCCCATAAATACAGTGTACCCTTTGGCCTCTCCCCTTTTCTACAATTGCTGTGTGGGAGAGTTAGGTGTCATTTTCTTCCAGACACTGTACAACACATATATAATGTATATTTATCCACCCTGATGTTTCTGATTGTGATTTTAGTTCAATTACTGCCATCATTGTGCCTGTTTTGTCAGATGCTGTAAACAAGTAGTGTGTGTGTGCTACATATGTGTTCTAGGCGGCGTTAACGCTAGCATAAATATATCGTTCTTGCTAGCTTGGAAGTTGTGGTGGGTTGAGCTAACCCTTTTTCATACTGTTTGCTTTGAGTTGTAGGAGCTGGAGTGGGCAAATTAATGACTTGGAGGTCTGTTCTTTTACCTTTATTGTCAGTAGGGCTGTCAGCGTTAATCACGTTTAAATGGCGTTAATGCAAACCCCGCCTTAACGCGGCAAATCTCCGGTAACGAGTTACCGCGGATCGCCTTTGTGTGGGGCTGGACGGCGCTAACGCCTTAATTGAGTAAGCGCGGGAAGCTCGATTAACGCTTTAGCGCCAACCAGCCCCAATCTGTCAGGTATGTCAGATTTCGCGTTGGTTTTATTTTATTTTATGTCAAATATGTTCCATGTAAGTTCGTACTTTAGACCCGATTCGTAACTATCTTTTTTTTTTTCGTTTTTGTCTACATTATATTGAAATATTTCATTACTGTAAACGTTTTAGAAGTACTTATTATTTTTAACATCTTAACAGATACTCTGACCCGTAACTATCGTGAACTGCTTCAAGCGGAAGTAGTGGCCTTTCGCACATGCTGTCCAGATCGGCTAGTGACAGTTACAGTGTTGCATGAGATGACAAACTGAGTTGCGTTTGTTTCCAGTTTACAGACCTAAGGCTATTGTAACGGACGGTAGGAGCTGGCTCTGCCGTGATTTTTCTGTAATTTTTTTTTTTGTTTTTTCATCATGGATAGC
The DNA here is from genome assembly GCA_015108515.1 of Hemichromis elongatus. Taxonomy (NCBI): domain Eukaryota; kingdom Metazoa; phylum Chordata; class Actinopteri; order Cichliformes; family Cichlidae; genus Hemichromis; species Hemichromis elongatus. The sequence goes on from VUQR01022489.1 coordinate 17,637, forward strand.
ACTCATGGTTACTCAAAGCTTCGCCGCGAGTTCGGCCGTCCGTGTGAGTTTTCGGATACGCCTGCTGAGCTGCTAGTGGATATCCAACCGGACCTGAGCCTGGCCAACAGCTTCATTCAGGTGAGCCGCCGAGACCAGGCAGTTCAGACATGTTCGGAGATGTCAGAGCACCAGGTGAGCCTCACCTTCATCCCGGCAACATGTGACCTGCAGCCGCACACGTGAAAATAGGCTTTAGCTCATTTTTACCTGCTGCCTCAAGTGTAGTTTTATTTCCAAGCGAAGCCGCAACACTTAGTGTTTAACAAAAATTCTACTTTGATTTAAAGTTGATTTCAGAGGGATCTGTGCTTTTGACGATTGCTGTTGTACAGCAAGCTTATAATAGCACGTGCAGCACGCTTTTTAACTCCTCTAGTACTTTATTATCCATGCTAAATGGACCAGCACTGACTCACTGTCTCTACTCAGTTTGAACATTCAGAGCGCTTTCTGCTACAAGTCTCAGCCCCCCAGTCACCAAGGTTGGTCAAGTTACTTAAAAAAAGTAAGTAACTAATACTGATTACTTATTTTCAAAAGTAATTAGTTACTTAGTTACTTTTTAAAAACCTGAATAGGTAATAAAACAATAGATCTTTCAGCCCAATTCTACTTTTTCTGTATAATCCATCATATATAATCTCATCAAATGAAAAGGCCTATCTTTATAAAACTTGTTTTATTACTTTTAATCTTTTAACTTCATGCATCAAGCAAATATTAAATTTAGTCATGTCCAGATCCGATCACATGATCAGAAATCGGGCCCGATCACGTGGTTTCAGACTCGGTCGGATTCTGACGTTACCTCCCACTCAGGACTCAGCTATATATATGTATATATATTCTCATTATTTTTTAACACATCTATAGTTATGCGGTGGCATAGAATTAGACCTCTTGACTCCACACAGAAACAGCAATGCGTGCAGCATGACATCACTTTGTTGCAGAGACGCCTGCCGCTGTCTGGAGGTATTATAAAATTGATGACAACAACATTGCCGTAGCAAACTGTGAGATATGTAAACTTGGGATTGCAAGAGGTGGAAAGGAAAAGACTACATTTACACAACAAACCTGATACGGCACCTCAAAAACAAACACCCGACACAATACAGCGCCATTTACCCAGGCAACTCAACCTCGAGAGCAAAAAAATCGATCGGGACATCCCTAATTAAATTATATGCAACATTCTCTGACTGGAAGAAATTTGTTTAACAGTTAAACCTATTTTCTGCATATTCCAGCATATAATATAAAATAGTTTCTTGTGTTTACACTCACTCTTTCAAATAGATGCAAGTAAAACACAACAGAAAATAAATAAAACCACTATAAAACCCACTATTTGTGAAGGACTGGGTTAATGCATGTTGGTTGGCTGGATGGATATTGAATGGTTACATGTTGTTTATGGATGTTGTGTAGCCCACAGTAAGAAACAGATAAAAGAAGAAACCTTTTGTTGAAATTATTATGAACACTAAGAGCACTATGGACACTATGAAGACTATGACTAGACATGGGGAAGGTAACACAGAGAGATCTAATAAACAAAGAACTATTACTGAGCAACCTAGGAGCTTAAAATGACTAGATGAACTTAAACATAACCAAAATAAAAACACAAGGAAACTCAAAACACATGACCCAGGACCATGGCACTCTAAAGCAAAATTCTAAATAGATAATTGTATAAAAATAAGTTATTGCTGTGTTTAAAGCCACTAAACACTTTATTGCTTGTTATTTATTTTTGTTTAACACTTTTTTTTTTTATTGAGCATCAACAATGTAGTACAAAGATATAAATGTAGCAAAGCCACAATGCTCATTTTTATATATTTAACCCCACCCCCAAAAAAAGACACCGATCCAGAGGTGAAGAAAAATAAAAATGAATAAAGTGAATTTAAATGAGGTACAACAAAATTCACCATATTTGAAGATGTGCACTTAAAGGGCAATGGTTTGCACAAAATTAATCATAATCACAAAAATAATCAATCAATCAATCAAAATACTTTATTGATCCCCAGGGGAAATTATTTAGGTTACAGTGCTCCAGACATTAACAAGACAGACAATACACTAAAGAAATAA
>VUQR01022495.1:9804-34930 GCA_015108515.1 Hemichromis elongatus
ATATATTTAATTGAAAAAAAAAAAAAAAAAGAATCATTTGAGGGGAAAAACTCAACTTATCTTGAATTAAACCAGGATGATATGTTTGAGTCAAATTTTGACAGAGCCATACTGAATAATATTTATTAATCTCCTCTTCGAGAATACTCACGGTAGACTTAACTGTTGACGTCTTTCACAGCATGGTGAACACTTCCACACTTTCACCTATAAAAACCTCAATCTTCTATAAGACACTCTTATTTTAACCAATTATTGTTACAGACCTGTTGCTTAATAATGTCATCCACTGTAAAATGTCCAAATCGCTTCTGTTTTGATCATCTGTCTGTATCGCACTCCATCCCTAATATCCTCTTGTGCCACACCAGCCCTCTGAATGTCCTCCTTCACTCCATCCATCAGTCTTCTCTGCAGTCTTGCTCTATTCTTCCCCTGGCAGTTTCCTCCTCTACATCGCTTGTCCAGTGCATCCAGTACTCTGCTCTACCCCCGCGTCTGAACCATCTCAGCCCTGCCTCTCTAACGTTATCTTCAAACTGCTCAGCCTGAGATGTTCCTTTTGATATACTCATTTCTAATCCTGTCCTTCGGCATCCTGTCCAAACCATACATCATAGCAGGTCTCAAGACCATCTTGTGATCCATCTTTTTCACCCTCTGCTATCCTTCTGTCACAAATCGGAACTTGCACTCATCTCCACCCACTCCACCCTGCCTACACCCTCTTCTTTACCCCGCTCGTGGACTCTCCACTGCTTTGGATGGTTGATCCCAGGTATTTAAACTCTTCTACCTTCACTACCTCTGCCCCTTGCAGCTTCACTGTGTTACACCCGTTTCCCTCTCATTCACACTTACACACACAGCCACACATATTCTATCAACTTTCATTCCTCTTCTCTCCAGAGCATGCCTCCATCTCTCCAGGCTCTCATCCACCTGCTCCCTCCTCTCACTACAGGCCACAGTGTCGTCTGTGAGCATCATAGTCCATGGAGACTCCCGCCTAGCCTCATCTGTCAACCTGTCCATCACCACTGCAAACAAGAAGGGGCTCAGAGGCGATCCCTGACGTAATCCCACGCCCACCTTGAATCCATCTGTCACTCCTGCCGCAGACCTCACCACTGTCTCGGTGTGAAGTGTCATCTTTGGGTTATATATTTATAATATAGGGCTGCTAACATTTTTATAAACCACTACATTCAGTTTTAATTCTATTTAGTGCAGGTTTTTTTCTAACTTTACTGGATACAAGGTTGGACACTAGGTTTACCAACATCTGAGAAGTCAGTGGATGATATCTCAGTTAGATTTGAGAGCACAATGACATAAGAGCATGACAACATTGGTTAATTATCCTTAACTAAAACATATTCCACAAAACTATGAAGGACACAAGTCATTTATGAGGTCTTAAACCTTACTGAATTATAGTAGGAGACAGATGACCTAACATATAAGAGATGTTCTAGTAGTCTGTAACTGGGCAACAACTGAGTCAGATGACAGTTAGCGCCAAAGTATAAGACATAAAAGTAATTTTAGCCATATTTTCTTAACACAATGGCATTAAAGCACATGAAAAAGAAGTAGGAGGCTCTACAGGCATGCACACAGCTTCTAAAAATAGCCACGTGTGATAAATCTGTTTATTTCCTACACTTGCATTCCCCCAGAGCAACAGAGGACCCTGGGCACATATCCCCCCAGGCCGAGGCCGGGCCTTTCATTTTGGTAGTGACCTACATTTAATTCCTTCCACAAGGACAACGCAGGGCTCGACTCCATGGTTGACTTCGCCATCGTAGCCGCGAGCTGGGAAGTCGCCCTCTCCTTGACATCTTTATTCGATTCAGTTTGATGCTTTAGTTTGGCAATAATCATTGGGGCATCTTCAGCTTGCTTAAATCTTAAAGCTGTCATGGCTTAAAAAGAGGCAAAAGAACCAGGCTGAAATATACTTCTTTTACTATCAGCTGTTCTTTTAACTCTTAACCCCTTGGACCCCTAACTTGGAGTAACCCTCGAGCTCTTCTCTGAAAGCGGTTTCAGGGATATTTTAGGCCTATTGTCTCTGCCCATGCAGCTACCGTTGGAAAAACTCATGATTTAATGATCATCAGAATCTGTCTTATCTCATGGATCCATAAAAGGTATGGAAGGGTCATCAAATGTCTTTAAGGGGGAAAGAAGCAAGAAGGTTCTCTATTTAGTTAAACCTTTATATAAGGTGCGTGCAAAGGGTTAATTCATGTAGAGATGCACGAATATATACGTTTGATGTTTTTTCTTTTTTGTTGTATGGAGGGGTTTTTTTTATCAGTTTTTCTATGGGGCACTTCGGGGTATGCCCACACTATGCCAACAGACACAGACACACTATATCACCAGAATGACCTAAAAATCAAATTTCATTCAAAAGTCGAGGTTCAGAGAAACAACATACAAGGTGAGTTTGAAAACATTGCGGTCCGGAGATTAGGGAGGTTTCTGGATTTAGAAATAAAAGCAGCGCATTAAAACAATCATTGTTTGTTTCAACACTTTCACCAGTGAAGTGATCAGTGCTGTGAGTGAAAAGTAGGCCATCATAAATGTGTTTGGCAATGATTCATTATCATAATTGTTCTATTAATAGAGCCAGCTGTTCTTATTCGGCTTCTGTTCTGGCATTCAGGTCACTCAGGACAGGAGTTATTTGAAAGAGTGCATTTTAAGTGGTCTGTGACCGACACGGAGACAATGGCACCGCTCCTAAACAGCGTATTTGGACAAAATGTTGTTTTTCTACAATTGATAAGACACACACACACAATACGAGACACAATGCATGCCGGGTTGTATGTATGAGCTAGGGTAGAGTAGACGCTGGTATATCTGCATAAGTTGGTTAAAACTTTCATGACATGACTCGGTGGATAGTCCACAGGGACTTGTGATGTTCACTCCCTCTGCTTCCATTCCCTCCATCAACTCCTTTCTCCTTCCATCACTTCTCCAGTTCATTGAGAAAGACCACAGGCTCCTCCACCCAGTCTCTGATCTGCTCGTTTGTGATTTCTCTGTCTCCGGTATGCTTGGCAGTCATAACAGCAGCTTGTGTGGTCGACCAAAACTCTTCCCGTTTCGGGTTTGAATGGTGGAGAACTGTGGTTCTCCTCAACTCTCACACCGAGTCCAACCATAGGCCCAGATCCTGTTTTGCTGCTCTGATGCTGATGATGTCATACAATCCAGAAGTATAATTACAGCTTAATTCCTTTTGGCTACAGCGCTTATGTAAATGACCAGTGATACCAAAATCCAGATGTGAAGGACAAAGAGGATTCGCTTGTTTTGCATTGTGTAAAAGAGAAGACATTGTTTGTGCCTGGCTACCGAGAATAATACACTGCATGCTACCAATATGAACTCTTTCCCCATCGGATGCCTGCTTAAGTGACCTCAACCTCTATCTCTTTTCTCAACAGAGTGCTCATATTTCATGGCTGCTTCACAAGTTAGTGAGGGTGATATCGACATATACAGTTTACTAGGGTTTGGAAAAACCTATAATCTATTCTAATGGTCGTCAAACCACAACTTGATTCATATATAGTGTCAAAACTTGGGGGAGGCTGCCAGATGTCATCTTTATGGGGTAACAGTTAAACACTAAAAGACATTCTTAATAAAATCTACACCATAGTATGCTAGCAGCTGCAAATTAAGTCTGGACCAGCTATCTTCTAGCAGCAATGAATAGCAGGACCAGAGAGGTCATGCAAGTTCATGTCCTTAAAACTCGATACACCTCCTGTCTTGAGGTCACGTGAGGCTGATTTTGTGTAGCCATCTCCGGAGACAAAAGGCTTCAGAGCCTTTTGTTAATTGGAGTCTCCAGCTCCTCCAATTAGCTGGACAATCAATTTAAGGAAGAAAACGGTGTGAAAACCAAGAGAAACGTCATTAAGGCACCTAACACATAAACCTATGGGACACAAAGTGCCTATGGTTTGTTCTTATATTATAACTGTGTCAATATTAGAAGTCAAGACAATTATTTTTTTTGGTCAAACTCATGACAAAAATGCAATAATAATAATAAAAAAAGAAAAATAATTTACACATTTTGCTTTTGGTAGATTAAACACAAGACAAGAATAAAGAGGGTAGTGCACCACATACAAGGCAATTATAGCATAATTTTTGGGGGATTTTTCCTTCAAACTGGCCACATTTTGTTGATTCACTGTGGTTTATTAGAGCATCTGCTTTGCTTAAATAGGTGCCAATTTAAAGAACACTGTATGTAGCTGGTGGAAAATGACAGGGAAGCAGCGCGGATTACGGGCCTGCCTCAGAAATCTGGCTACAGTCTTAGACCCAACTGTTGTGCAGAAGCTATTACAAAAGCATTTCCCTCAGTCTCCACAATAAACATGCTCTCATGTCAAAGCTAGCCGGCTAGTCCACATTTTCCAAGAAGATACTGAGGCATGTCTTCATGGATAATTTTCAAGACACGCACAGCCGCACGCACAAGCACATACACACACACACGCAAGTGGAGGGGTAGCAGACTGTCGCTATAGTCCAAAACCAAAACAGAGCCATCCACCATCTTGGCCAGAGCAAGCCTGCCAGTGTTTTTATTTTTTCCCTTTTTTTTTCTCTTCCCCTTTTGGTGTAAGAATACACACACACACACACATACACAAACACACAAGCAAATGCAGGCGGGGTCACAAGCTGACTGGGGTTTGTCACCACAGCAGGGGGACAAGGCCATCTGTCTCAGTAAAGGGTTAATCCAACCAAAAGCACAAGCCACAGATTCCAGCATTTTCCAATCCTCACGTTTCTGGTTTCATTACTTTGTTTGTTTGTTTGTTTTGTTTTCCTTTTTGGGTTTTTTGTTTGTTTGTTTGTTGTTGTTTTTTTGTTGCTTTTTTACTTTTGAGAACAGGAGCAGTTACAGCCCATTGCATTGTTCAGGCTTTCAAACAGCCCCAACACCCCAAACAATCTGCCTCACATGGTGATGATGGGGAAACAAATGTTAGTAGGTGCCATTTTTGTTGGGGTGTTTCTATGCCTATAGTTGCTTTTCATTTGCGATTGTTTTTTTTAGTCAGGGGAAGTTGTTTTTGCCACTCTGGCTGGCTGAAAGAGGCATGCAAATAAGAGACAACACACACACATAAACACACCACAATGAGACCAAAACAGGATTTCTCTTGATCCGTTTAGGTTCTCCATTCTTTCCCTTTATAAGAAATTCATTCAGCCCCATATGATTCCCACACAGACAGATGACGACCAGGTTAAAAGGAGAGAGCTAATAAAAACCACTGCCAGTAGTGCAGTGTGAAGCTAAATCAGGCAGAAACCTGCCTGAAAATGCCCCCGCGCACACACTCACAGCCGGCCTTTGTCTTTTTGATTCCACCCATAAAGAAAAAAAAAAAAGCACCATGGGCTAGCTACTACCTACAGCAACATGAAAATGGAAAAGAAAGGCTCTAAAACGATCCATTTAGAGGGGCGGGGTGGGAGAAGGGATGGTGATGGGGAGGGGGTCATCCAGACATAAGATCGAAGGAAAAAAAAAAAAAAAAAAGAAAGGGGGGGGTAGAAGAAAGGCAAAAGCTAACCGTAGCATCCCAGAAGCTCCAGACAGACAAACATACAGGCGCCAGTTTGCTGCTGGAGGTAATGGCTTCCAATGTGATCACACATGTCAACAGATCACACAGCCTTAACAGAGCCATCACAAGGCTGAAGAGCTTCCACCACAAACACACATACTGTACATTCACAAACAGGAAGTGACACTTTGCAGAATCACACAGACAAGCACACACACACACACACACACACGGGGGCATCGAGTCGGGCCACAGACAAAAACACACACAGACACGAGCATACCTGAGACAGACAGACACAGACACACACAGCTTCCGTTTGACCACAACACATCAGCCTCCATTACTGCCAGCGATGTGCCTCCGTCTCCCTCGCTCTGCTCCTCATACCTTCCGCCTGATGCACAGCCATCCCCATCGCCTGCCTCTCCATCCCTCTCTCCATCCCAACCCCCAACCATTAAAATCACACCACCACTCAGTGTCTCTTCTGCAAAGAAAACACAAATCAAAATACCTCAATCAAGGAGCCTTTGAGGGGGGCTTCTGCTTCTTCCACTACAGTCCAAAGAACAACACCACGTCAACAGGAGACAGGAGGAGGAAAAAAAAAAATCCAATCAGGTGAATGAAGAGAGGGGGGAAAAAAAAACCCAAAAAACAAACAGTGCAGCTCCACAGCCCCTTCTCCTTTCCACCTTCTCCTTCCTTCTCCTGTGTGTCTGTCCTCTGTCCAGCTTTGGCTTTGTGATGCTAAGCTAACGAGAGCTAAGCTAAGCAGCATCCACACACTGGCTTATAATGCGCTCCGTCTCATACCCACACACACCAGCGCTGAGCTGAGCTTCAGTCTCTCTCTCGCTGACTGAGCCCCGCTGTTTCCCGTCTCGCAGGCACCCACATGCACCCGCCCACTTCCCCCTGCTCCCTCCCCTTCTCTTGGCTATTCACCCCTATTCTTTCTTGTTCTCATAGATCCCATCGGATCCCAATGGCACCTCTTCTTTCACTGCACCTCTCAGGACACTGTCGTTCTTCCACGCAAACAAACGCATACACTTGCTTTGGCTGTTGAAGTTCCTGGCAAGTCATCCTTGACCGACATGTGACGAGGAACCTTTTGCAGCAATGTTGAAAAATAAAGATGTGAGTTAGGGGGTGAGATGAGAGCGGACTGAAGTGAGACTGGAGCTGCATAAATTTGAATGTCAAATGCAAAGAAGGAGCTAAATAGCCCGATTCCTACATTGCCAATATTTATAGAGGTTACAAGTCTGCTAGAAAAATAGGCAAACTATAACACGATTAATCAACTGGGATAACTGCAGAACAACTGCAAAATAACAAGTTCAAAGGTCCTTCATGTGAGAGTCAAGCTGAAATATGAACAAACAAGAAAAAACATATTTAATCCACGTAGTACTCGAGTGTGCGTGCCAAAATTTAAGATAGGGTAGAGAAGAAGCTGTTATGTTGTGCATTTGTTGTGCTTTGTTGTTAAGGAAGGGGGCTGGGAAAAGCAGTGCAAAGATATACAATGACGTAGGGTCAAAGGTCACATGAAATTTGCATGCATGGAAATGGTGTTGGTGTTGCTACAGAGCTCAAAAGTTTCATTTTCAAACATAATGAAGGATCAACTGCCATCAGGAGAAAAAAAACAAACAAAGTAAATCACTCCTGGACACTTATATTAGAGCTAATTTTAGCACTAATATTAGCATTTAATCCAGAAACTGTGCTGCTTCTTATACTCCAAAGGGACTTTATCTATCACAAATCCCCTGTATGGCAGCAATCCTTTGATCCTGATAATAGTGTTGTAAAAAAACCCAAAACAAAGCATTTTGTCTATTCTGCAGTTATTGTTTCCATGCACAGTTGACTTCATCTACCTGCAGCATGCTGGGAACCCCCCATTTTAAGTGTGCTCCAACTAATAGAGAGATGCTGTTTTGTGACCTAGAGTCTTACCCCTGTGGTTAAAAGAAAATAGTCAGCAAAAACAGAAAAGAAAACTGGACAACAACAATGTTCCTATGCCTGCATGAAGCTACACCCAGCAGCTGGTTAGCTAAGCCTTGCAGCAGCATTTGAAATGTGCAGACACAAATATACTGCTGGTTTTGGCTACCGTTTCCTCCTCCTTCCAGTTGTCATGCTAAGCTAACCGCCCCCCCTGTTCTATAGCTTGATTTCTGACATAAAGAGATACATGTATTTCAGAAGATCCTGAGCTATTCTTTTAAGATGCAGATACCAGCAGTTGTGGGGATGGACTACTGAGATAATGCCAAGTATAGTTCTGTCTCAGTACAAAAGTTGGACTCAAGTATGGCCATTGTGTCAGGTGTTTAAAGACGTCCAGTGCGTGGCAAACTTGGCTTTGAGAGAAGGTTTCATTTAACAGACAACAGGTTTAACCAGAAGGATCTGTTGTTGAAATGTTCGAATACATTTAAGAAAGCTTCCCTTACACAGCGCGTGACAGATACCGGACACACGGATCATTTGACTGACATGCATCTTCTTCCCAGTTGGCAAAGAAAAAAAAAAATAGCTTCAAGTTTACATCTAGATGTATTTTTTACCTTGTAGTACCTTACATGACTTGCTGCCTCTTGCTGCTTAGAAAGGGCACTCTCACAGCTTTGTGCATTTCTTTTGCTTTGTTGAGGTGTGATAGTGTGATTGCATCTCCAGCTGCAATTTGTAAAGCATGACTAGAGAGGCGGCTTGTGTGTCCGTTGTTGACACAGACTGAAAACCCGCTCATATTGGACAGGACAGTGAGCTCTGATCTAACCACAGGTTAGATCTACATGCTTATTCATGTTTATGTTAGCTTGACTAGCTAGCTAGAATCAACACTGATTTGAGTGTGTGTCCCCCAATCTCTCCATCCCCTCTCTCTTTTCTCCTCTCTGCCCATCCCCCTCTTCTTGCCCTCCTCCCACACCCAAACTCCACCCTACCCCCATCTCGATCCCCACGGCTTCATCCCACACCTCCCTCCAAGCCGTCCTCTTAGCCTATATACGGGTCGTCCAATCGTCTGCACTACTAGTCCCGCAATTCATCATACACACACACACACACACACACACACAGACAGACAGACAGACAGACACATGCACGTGAACACAGACTTGTGCAAACCCTGTCCATTTGAGGAGCGATCCCCAAGCCATCAGCATCACAACAAATACAGCAGACAATACTGCTTACTTGCCTTGATGCAGGCGAGATCAGAGCTCCCTTTTCAAGGCTTGTCGACACAGAACGGTGAGATTTAAAAATCTGGTATTAAACCCACAGAGCAATCCTCCTCTTCTTGCTACTGCTCCGATCGTTGACAACTGGCAGGAAGGGAAAAAAAAGAAAAGAGGAAGACAAAGACTGATACAGAGGGAGAAAGGGAGCAGCAGTGGCAGCGGGAGGACGAGAGGCAGTGGTGTCATGAGTTGGGGGGGTCAGGAATGAGGAGGAGGATAGAGGGAGTGGAGGGTTGGTGGGGATAATGGGAGACTGGGAATGTTTGACGTACAGATGGGATGACCACAAGGGAAGCAGACAAATGCCTCAGCAGATGGGGGAGGGTGGGAGTGTTGTGCTTCAAATATTAAAAGGGTTATAGGGACAGCTGACTTCTTTGGACATGCGAGTGAGGAAACTAATTTATGAACAAATGACAACAAATCAGTACATTTTAAGAGTGCTGCCTAAAGGTGGAGCGTTCTCTTGCACTTTTTGTTAGTCATTTCTCCAACCATGTTTTAAAAGTTCATTTTTATCTGGTTTTCACCTCCACTTAACTATATAATTAGTCCAATTTCACTGTGCATTTTTAGAACGGCTGGTTGGATGGTAAAATAGCCTCCAATCATTTTTCTGTGAAGTGAGTGTCTAACCACTTTTTCTGAAACCGAGCAGATGCTTCATTTTTTTCAACAAAAATGCAGTTAAAACTATATTCAAGTTTAAGATAAGTGGTGTATGGCCAGCAGAGAGCAAACACGCACCGAAAACGGTTACAAAATACCGTTTAATCCCTCCGTTGTTGTGTACACGTGCTGCTAGTGGTTGGTTGCGTGTGTGACATTTTTGCCGCATTCCAGAGTAAGTTTGAAGTTGTAAATGAATGGCTTTACCTTGCTAAGAACCATGTTTTTTCTATATTGACCTGACTTTGGAGTGACGTCACGGCCAAGTTCCAACACTGGAGTTCTGAAGAATCTAAAATGTGGCGTTTTTCTTGTCTCCCTCACCCTGAACCAGTCTTAGCAGATAGCTGCCCCTCCATGAGCCTGCCTCTCCTAGAGGTTACTTCCTGTTAAAACAGAGTTCTTCCTTCCCGCCATCGCCAAGTGCTTCCTCACAGCAGGCCACCTGATCGCTGGGGTACCTTGCAATGTAAAGAACCTTGAGGCGACTGTTGTTGTGATTTGGTACTATATAAATAAAACTGAACTGGAACACATGTCAGGCAGCTCTTGGTTAAAACATGGATTTTGACATAACCTATAGTGCTCTGACAGTTTAGGTGACAGGAGGACTGTCAAGGTGTAGAAAGGCTGATTAGGCTGCGTTACAATTTTTGCTAAATTACACCAGACCCCTCTCCTTCCGTTTCTCCACCTGCTGTTTGCTTAAAAATCACACAAGCACAGGAACACGTGAAGGTGCCTTGATCAAGGATTAGACCAATATCAACAAATAACAACCTCACACCACTGCAGGTCAAACGCAAGCACACCCATTTCACACACACATGCTTTTTGCTCCAACTGTGATGTCTAAGGATACATTTAGTCACTGCCTCGTTGAAACATGACCTCAAATAACACAAAGAAAATATTAAGCTCAAGCAAAGCATCTCTAAATTCAATATTCTGGTAAAAGATGGACTCTCCTCTACAAGCCATGACAACGCAAACTTTAGAGTCCTATTAAACATGTGGCCTAGAGAACACCCTCATGCACCGTTTGCTGCCAACAGCAGCAGGGTTTTTACTGGTGTGTCTTGAAATACTCACCCCCCGTACCAGTGTCTGGCTAACATATGGCAGTGGAGGTAATGCCGATAAAGTCAGATAGTAATTTGTGTGAGAGACCATGAATAAACTAATTAAAGAAAGCCAGCTGATAAGAACCATGAACATTTTCATCCTTTGGCAGATCCTTTTCAAATCCAATTCCAAAAGAATGAACTTAAAATCCAATATGGCGAGTACATGTAAACCGTTTAGGTGTTAAATAACACAGATGAACATTTTAATTGACATTTGCATACTGTGGATATTAATTTATACTAAAAAAAAGCCCAAACAAACAAAATTTTTATTGTGGAAACTTTGAAATTATGCAGTATTGCTATAGTGAGACTGATGGATATTACTAAATATCAACACAGATGCAAATATTAAAATGTTAAGTGGAGATTCAAGAAGAAAGGCCTTCTGTAACCACAATAAGTAGGGATTTCCAACTCCAGCAGCAGGATAATGATTCACTACCCTCTGTTTGGTCCAACTGGACCACTTTCAATGTTATGTGCAATTCAAGGTTAAGCCAAAATTGGCATCGACATCAATCTATTCTATGAATATCATCTATCTATAAAAATCCTTGCATATAACAACGTCACTAACACTAACACTGTATTCAAGTATTTTTTTTCCTTGGAGCAGAGAAGAACGAAACTTCAAATGTCTACTTTAACTTTGAAGCAGTAGATATGAGAGAAATATGTGGCATTGGAAAATAAATGGTCTTTCAAATAGCTGCTGCTAGATCAACACTAAGAAAACACATATCAAAGACAACAGGCCTCCACTCCTGGCTTATCCAACCAGAGAAGATACTGGTTAGTGATAGAGGGATGCTACATTTGCTGCCTTTACCGATCCAGTGGTCATGAGATGCTACTGGACTATTCATTGCCTTATGTGCCGGTAACAGGAAGGCAACTGGACCTTTTTTAGGTTTGCAAAGACATTTTATCACTCATCCAAGAGGCTTCTTAAATAAAAAACAAAAAGGTGGAGAGAGACAGATGATTTGAAAGGGGAGTAAATGAGGTCAACTGTGTCGATTGTGAACAACCATCACTGAACAGAGGAGGCGGCTTATGATACCAGCTATCACCCACAATGAGAACCCCTCCCAGGCTCTATAATTCCAATGCTCACACCTCGCCTCAGCGGACCTCAATAGGCAATATGATAGGTTTCACCTTTAACCCCTGGTTATGGTAATGACGTGCTTTTTTCACACCGTGGCTTATGTGATGACTCACATGATCAATAGGTCAGGACAACCTCCAAAGGCGACAATCCCCACTAGGGGTTAATGCTGCATTCCAGATACCGCAAAAATCAGTTGTTGGAACTTGGGAGTGACACCAATCCTGAGTAAGCGTGTTCCCAAAAATTGAGGAAAAACATGAAAAACAAGGTAGAGCAATTCGGGTATTACAAGCGGTTCAGCAAAACACTTGTTTTTTGCACATTCATGGATATGGCCTGGTCAGTGCTCTGAGTATGGCTTATTAAGCGATTCACAAATACAAAACAGTCGCAGTACGGGGAAGTTTCACTGTTTTATGTTCAGTGCCGCCATCTTGGATTGTCAACTCTGGGCTGCTCCAACTTTCCGAGTTGAGAGGGTGTTCCTACTACACACCATAAATGTGTGAATAAGAGAAAAATCCTCTTAGATGAGCGGTAAAATGTGTTCACAAAGTTAAAAAAGTCCAGCATCCTTCTTTTTTCAAGCTCTCGAAAAAACCAAAGACCCTACACTGACTAGACTCTCCATGGTGATCCAACTGCACATTACATGACAGGACGGGTGGTATTTGCAGCGTGTCTAACTTTGTGTCAACTAGCCGATTATTAGTTGAAAAGAAGGCAGAAGAGTGGGATGAACAGAAACGTCGTGTGGTTGAACAGATGAAGCCATGAATAAGGTTTATCGGGAAAAGGATATGAAGCAATCAGTCCTGCTAACTGCACGGCCAATAATGGTCTAAAGACAAACAATCAGGCTTAATTAGAAACAGCGGTAAAGGGTCTGTGTGAGGCAAGCAAACTCATTCACACATGCATCTAAAACTAATCAAGCCTGGATGTGAGACAGTGGTTTGCACTGACCTAAACGACGAGTTTTCTGATTTTGATTTGGATGCTTACACAACACCGTCCCATAGTAACGGTAATAAGCTCCTGCTTAAAGAGTATTTAGGGATGGTTAATCATGTGCATGATCAACACTCACATCTTGAAAATGAGAGCAAAAGTTGCCAGTGAGCCAATACTGATCAATAGTGATGTTCTTTAAGAATGTTGTTGCTGATCTGAGGAGGAAGACCATTGGATTAATGACTGATGGTCACGTTCTCTAGAAGATGTGTACTGTACTTGGACAGATTTGCATTTGTATGGTTCCTTTAATTATGCGTTTCGATGTTAAGTGCCATATATTTCTTGAAAACTTTTTTTTTTTTAAAGAACAGAGTGTGAAAGACACGAGAAGGATTCAGCAAAAGAACAGGTTGCAAACATGGACTCACAAGGCACGGCGTGACGGTAGAGGTTGTCTCTGATGGTCTGCTGCAGTTCGTGGTCAGGCGAGGACTTCTGAAAGCGCTGGCTCAGATACTGCTTCAGGTCCTTGGTCAGCTTGCTTCCTGTGATTGTGAACACAAATGTATCAAAACAACTGAAGTAAAAAGCAGGCCAGCACACATAAAAACATGACAAGAGCCAAAATGCCACTGTTAATCCACAGCGAAAGCGTCAAATGACCACACCGCTTGGCTCCAATGAAAAGAAATACACAGGTTTATCCTGCAACTTCAGTAAAGCTTGATGCTGAGCGAGTGCACGGTCGGGAATTGTACACTTGCCATCATCACTGAGAGGGGGTAGCTGGCTGCAGACTCTCGCTCCAGCAGGCCAGGACTAGCCAAATCTAAGACTGCTAGCACTATGGCTAACACAGAAGCAGCCCTCCTACAGTTTAACCATCTGCACCTCAGACACACATTAGGCAAATGAAGGGCAGCATGGGGGGAAAGTGTCCCCCATATGTGTGTGTATTTGCTCCCGAATCTGTGCCTGTGTGTGGTTATTAGAGATCCTGTCCACACTAGCGGCAATGCCACGCGTGTTCAAACGTATCACACGTATCAGTGTTAGAACATAACAGAGAAAAAGAGTCGAGAAGTCCTCCGTCACCTAAACAGACTGAAAAACTGGATTTTATACTCAACTTATACTCGATGACAATTTCACATGAAGACTCCTTCAGGCAACAACAAACATCTTATTTTCTTCATTAGTGTACGTCCCATTATTCATTATACAAATGATGTATTTCCCATCTTTGTATGGCTGCTGAGACCATTTTTGGTTGTCTTGGGCAAACAACCAGTCATAAAAGGCCCTGGTTTCTGTTGCCATGGAAACTGTGTGTACGTGTGTATGTGTGTGTACATGCGTGCCAGTGTGTGCGTTTAATAAGATGATTGAGATTGTTAGTAAAGTACAGAAGAGCATTCTGCATTGGTTAGCAGAAAATATTGTTTTTGTGGTGGGGGTTTTTTGTGTTATGTGAACCTACAATGGAAGCACAATATGCACAGGCCCAGGTAAGGCGCGTCTGCCCTTTATTTAATTGTGATGAAATGTTTTGTCTGTGATTTATGACAAAATACATGAAGAAGCACAAAGTAGATGTAAAAAATATATGGGCAAATCATAAAATTGTGGTTTGGAAGCAGCCAGGTAATTAATTTTAAATAAAGTTCCAATGCAAAATTTTTCCTAATTTCTCACTTTAAAAAAAACTGCCATAGATACACTTTTTATCCCAATGTTCCTTACTAGGAGTTAATCCAGCTTCATGTATTAAAATGTAATTCACTCAAGTATTAAGGAAACTAACTTTGGTCTTCAACCACTGCAAACCGTTATAAATAAGTTTGACTAATCGATGATGCGTAAGCTGCCTGTAAAAAGAGATCAAGTCTTCCATCACTATCTAAGCTTGCTGTTGGGAGGGGATGCTGCTCCTGGCACCGTCCCATACAGACATATCACTCAGTTGTAATCCTCACAACAGGTCACAAGCCAACTCTCACGCCAACAGAGAGCCTAATGCACTCTCTGATGTGCTCATGTACACAATTACTAGAGAGCCATGGGTACTTCTTACTGCCAGACTTCAGACTGATTGTGTGACCCAGTGTGAAATTCAGACTGGACTCCCCGTAATATTACTGAAAGGTCACCCAAAGTGAATGACAGCACAACATAGTACAACTTAGGTTTTTCCTAGTAATGTTAACTTGATATTGTATGCATTTTTTTTTTTGCAATAAAGACAAATAGCCACTAACATGAATCAAGATCCAAAAATGCTGATTCTACGGTTCCAATCAGGCTCGAAACCAAGTGCTCATCAAACTCAGCAGCAGCTTTTGTGCATCATTATACATCATTTTGGCTGATTAAAAGATGAGTCACTCTTTCAGATGAAGCAGAGAGGCTTAAGGAAGCTAGCACAATCCTTTTACGTGGTTGGTGAAGGGTGTGCCATCACAGCACCTCAAGGAGCTATTGCATAAGAGCTAATCCAGTTACATTGAGTCTGTCCTCCCCCAACTCTCTCTTTGTGTGCGATTATCTTGATGGAACAACGATGCTTTCGTAAAAATGAGCAGACATCGTTCAAAGTCACAAAAGTATGAATAACTAGACCCTAAAGGACTGCTAGAGTAGTGAATGATAAGAAGATAATTACATCGGGACACGTTGATGAAGTTGATAGGGCTATCTGTCATCCTTCTGCTCCCGTACAGAGCTGACAATTAAGGCAATCCACCAATCACCACCTGGTGTCAAAACACTGCATTTACCTGCAAAGACCAGGTTGGCACTAAAGCTCGCCATTAAAAGAAGGCTGATTAAGCCTTTTTCCATTTATTTTTAAACTGAAATTACCTGCTAGATCTCTGTACTAAAGCACAAAGTCAGTGGGATCTCACACTAGAGTGAGACTAATCCAAAAATCAAGTTCTAATAAATTTCATCTAGCCTATAAGATCTGCTCTTGACTTTCTTTTAAAATCAGAAAGAATGTCAAGTATTTAAAATGACAAAAGCATACTAACAATAAATACAGAGAAATGTAAAAAACGAACACAATCAAACAAAGCAAAATAAAAATCCAATTAGGATTTGTTCAAGATTTCAAACTTTTATTTGCAATAATACAAGATCCAGATGTGAGAAGCAAATCAAGTCAACTCAGATGTTACTTGCCTTGTGGGGCTTAAGGCACCTACAAAATAAAAGAATAAGAAAAACATCTGCATTTGGCAGCCAAATGAAACATACAGCTAGCTAACAGTAGAACCTGGCTGAAGGAGATGCTGATAATATTTAGATCCTTTCACATCATCGAGCACAAACTTCATCACAGGAAAAATTATTCCTTTCTTCTATTGTAGTTGGATACTACAAACTCTCCTGACAGTTAAACCAGGAGTGACTAGTTTATCTTTAGGTTCACCACAAAGGACAGCTGGAGTATAGCCAAACCCTCGATCTTCCTGCACACTTATAAATGCAAGCCAAGTAAAAGCACACCATTATTGAACAATGTTCGTATAGAAGTGAAGGGTAAGTGACCACTAGCTTTTCCTTGGCCGATGCTTATATGTCTGCTGGGACCAAGTATGCACGAGGTTCGGGAGTCAAATGAACCTCTTTCTGCAGCTACACGATGTACTCTGTTGTTTCTGGTATGAGGTCAAATACCATTCTACCACATTTCCTATTGCTTTTCCCTTCCCAGCTGAGTACTTTAAAACCACTATCCTTAAGTGATCCAACAACGTGAGATTCTTTTGAGTCTTTTGCCTCCAAATATTTTTTGATTGATGAAACAGTAGTAAAAAAAAACAAAAAAAAACAATCCACTGTTATTGTGTGGATAGTGTACCAACAATCTGTCAGGTCAACATGATACCTCTCACCATCACCTCTCCTTAAACCTTAAATGCAGCTAGTCAGCACCTTAAAAAGACTGCCAAGTAAACGTTAAAACTATTAACTGCTACTGAGGTGCTGTTTTGGGTACCATCTATATGAAATGGCCATCTTAAAAGTCCTTCAGCTTTGGTTTTGAGTTTTAATTTCAGATATCTTTACTTCTACTGCCCCGATGGTTTTACCTGTAATTCAGTTATTAACACAAAAACATCACCGAACTCTATGAATCAGCCATGATTCACATGGAACAAAGAGCAGGCAGGCAGCAGGCTAGATTTCAGAGACTATTTAGCCCAGAGGCCACCCACCCAAATCATACTGCAAACACATAATTAGAAAAGACGTATCCTTCAAACAAAGCCCACCTGTTATAGATTTTCCATAATCCCACTAAAACAAGCAAGGTTTTCTCACCGGAGACGTGCGATCTACGACAGAAGGGAGGTGAGCGGGAAGGGTTTTTTATACAAGACGGAGAGAGAGACTCGGTCTGTCACACAGAACGTGAACATCAGAGTAAGCCCGGCAAAACATCAAAAGAGTTTTTAGACATAGCTGAAATGTGGAAAGCCCCACTACTTTCCAGGCATCTCCCCCCGCTGAACCCAGCCCGGCACCCCTCGGCTGTGATCAGCCAGCCAAGTCCCTGCTCAGACATGCATAGCCAGCCGTGGCACCAGCTAGACCCTCCGCTGGCAGTTGACATCTGTATTCACAGCATGGAAAAAGCAAACTTCATTGAAACTCGATCCTCCTTGCTCGCGGGGGCAGCCTTGGTAAGAAAGGAAAGGTTTGACCGATTTCTGCTGATTTAGTAATGGGAGGAGTCACGCACCCGTTACACTCTAGACAAGAAATGGCATTGAATAGTGGGGGAGCCCCCAAAAAGCTGGCTACACTACAGTTACACTTTGGCTACATAAATTGCCTACGTAACCCTGCTGCTCATCCTAAAATTAAACTTACAAGTGTGTACAGTTTTAAAGTAGCTGAGGCTATCCATTCAGGACCTGGGTTCCGGCCACAATCCAAACTTTCTTAAAGTTGATTACATTTACTGGAAGAATCCCATAATTGAAGTTTGACATGCTTTATATGTAATTCCAGACAAGTAGTTGCATAAGAGAGTGTGTTTTTCCCTGCTCATATTACTCTCAATAGATTGCAGAGTACTAAAACTATCATTTCTAATTTTCTTAGATGTGGCAAGAGGAAAAAGTTGTCAAAACAGACTGAGTGCTCATGCCACGGCTCGAGGAAACATAGCACTATTGGCCAGTTGGTACATCTTGTTATCCACATCGATACAGAGTGAAAAACCTCAGCAAATTTTGGATTGATTGTCAGTTTTCGTCGATGCTCCTTGCAGGTAGAACCTACCATCTGATGGTGATGCCCTCAACATAGGGCCACCAAGAAATACAGTTTTTTGGTTTGGTGAAAAACATGTGAGTGACTAGTGGTGGGAATAACCAGACAACCTGCAATACAATGTTGTCACAATACATGATACAGCTGTAATTTTTAACATTTTGCAATAGTCTGCAAGGTGATTTATCACCTTTTTTTCAATTGCAAATTATGTCCAAAAACTTAACCTACGTCAGTATTGGTCAGTTATTTCATAGCTGCAAAATGACTTTGTAAAACATACCAACCCTAGTACTAAAACCTGCCATAAGAGAAGAGTTTGTTTATAGTTTAAAATTAATAGTTTAACATCAGCATGCTGGAGTTATTATAAGTATAAATTCCCCACCGCTCTGAATTAAATGCATTTCCTGCACTGCTTCAAAGGCTCTTTATGCAGAGGCATCTAATGATTCTGACCGCAGGTTCGGTCTTCGCAGCGTGCAATGGTAGATGCAATCATCTTCTTAACACAAAGCAACACAAAGTGACAAAGCAGAAAACGCTGTCATATGCCAGCGAGGATGCCAGCCTGTTTTACACTTAGCCAAGCCAGACTTGGCAGTGCCACCATGTTTGGCTGGGCACTGAGTGTTGTATCGATGTAGAATACACAAACAGTCTGGCAGACAAGGTAACAAATAACTTTTTTTTTTCCCCCTCCGTCCTCCTCTCTCGAATTGTCTTTTGAACATCAAGGGGCATGTTGCCAGGCAAAAGCTATGATTAGAACTAAATCCTCCCTTTCTCTGGGCTGTTTATTGTTAAATTTAGTTCCTCCAAAGTGGGACATAGCAGGCTTTAAAGTCAAATGGCATCCCAACTTGACCTACTACAAGTTAAATTTAGCTATGTACACAAGCTGCCCAGAGTCATGTCTTATATAATCATCTCTTAAGTGAGCAGTCCATCCGTGGCTCTAGTTAATCAGATAATCGGGGCTAATCAGCATTTAATTGATTTAACTCAGCAGCTATCTACACTTAACATTTTCATCGCCCCTGATCAGAGCTTAGCCATATGTCATAATCATTAAGAAACAGGCAGAGAAGTCAGAGAGAGCCAAATGTGACCCTTGACCTGTGACCTCTAGTCTAGATAGTTCACATCTATATTATCACCGATAACTAAACCACCATGTTTAGGTCTGTGTGCATCAGCAGAGATTGTGTAGATCTCTGCGGGTGACAAACAAGGTAAAATGAGGATGGCAGGAATACTTTCCCTTCTAAGTTTTTTATTAAGGTCGTTGTCAAGATATTACTATAATGAACAGCCCTTTGAAAAAGAACTCCCAAAGCACCAGGCAGAGATTTCACATTCACAGAGCAGACAGGCGTGTGTGTCTGTGTGAACAAGCCCGTCTTTGAACTCAACACTACCCCCTAGGTTGCTCTATTAGATGTGGGTTGCATTACAGCAATAGACGGGCTCTGTATCCATAGCAACAGCTGCCAGATGAGTACAGGCTGTGGTAAAAGGTGGCGATGGGAGACAGCAAGGCATAGTCTGCTGCCCCCCTCTGGACTGTCGAGGCTTTACAAAAATACAAGAAAAAGCAGAAATGGATCATGAGCCACATTAAGAACAGTGACAAACGGAACAGAGTTTTTAGTGTAAACGTGCTGCTCGGTGCAATGAAAAGAAGCTGTGACTTACTCTAAATGTATGCGTGGCTATTTACGTGTAAAATATTGCTTGAACTGATAACAAGGTCAACAAAGAGACTGAAATATCACAGCAACAAGGACTTTAGACCAAACAAGAACTAAAATGAAGTTTAGAGCTTAAAGCTTGAAAAAAAATCTGCCTCAATAGTTACAAGACGGAGCTACGTGAACCATAAATCTGAAATGGCTGTGGTGATACATCGGCACTACAACGTCACGGACACATAACCGACACAAAACTGAGGTGGAAAACAACGCTGAGATGTATACCTTACAGTCAACTGTAAAATCTAATCAAGTCTGCACATCGGAGGTACTGGGAACTCTGTGAAATTCAAAAGTGGTCTTTGCAGTGACTAACCGTAGTGAAAAGATCACAGACTGCCTTCAGCGCTCTGAGACGCTAGTTTTAAGTCAATGTTTTGGGGGTTTTTTTCCCCACAGTTTGCCTTTTTCTTCCACGATTTCTTCGCATACGCAACACTGCAATTATTAGTCACAGCAATATGGATACTGTCGTACTCCTGCGTTTGCAACAAATCCTGTGAATGTGTGAGCGCCACTTCTCAATCAATGCCTGCACCAGACAGCGGAGGTCTGAACCAGGACTAAATGCACTTAGATGCTGAATAATGCATCTGGATATGACTTTCACTGAATAACAAAGCCATCTGTTTTCTCAGAGGAAAATCTATTTTCACCAGCAATTTTTGTTCCCCCCACCCAGCCCAGTATAGCAAGACAAACAGAGCCCATCAGGAAACACAGGTTGTCCTCAAAATGTCAGAAATGGGACTCAATTAAGTACAAATTAGATCTTTTGGTGGGAGGTTGCTACAGAAATTGCTTCTTTGCAAACGTGTTACTTGAAAGTCTTCACAGCTGTCGGTGTACGAGCGTCAAATTAGGTGCATCACTTTGCACCCGAGGCTGTGAAAGAGCAGAAGATGCAGGACGCGATACGGCCTTTTCAGTGGAGCGGTGCAACAACAAATACAAAGTTTTGCTCTTTGACAGCTGCACCTTGTTGAGTCTAGATCAGAAAAAAAAAGCAGATCCAACACGATCGGGGTTAAGTCTCTGGCGCATTTTCAATCCTGTCTATATGGTTGCGTGTCCCAGAGCTGCCTGGCTGTTTACTATATTCCTAGATTGCTTTCATTGATTGCAGTCCTTCACAGAGGGGAAAGAAATCCACAGAGGATTTACATCAGCATGCGGACCGGTGAAAAAAGGCTGCAGTAGAGATATCATTTCCCCATCTGCAATCTGTCAGTGGACTGTATAAGCACATCATGTGACCATTCACACGTTGGAGCACTGTGTGCGTGTGTGAGTGATGTCCAGTTGGTATTTGTAAAGGCCATTATTTACACAATATGAGCACCTGTCTGATGTGACAAACATCAGCAATCCGCTAGCCAAGGACTCGGACACTAAATAATAACAACAGTGCCTGGATCCAGATTTATGTGGGTGCTGAACAGTGCCATAAGTTCTGCGTTATTAATATTGCTGCGATGCCTCCTACATACAGTATGAGTCTGTGCGAACTAAGAGGCTTCCAGATAGGCTTGTGAGTGATATATATTTAAATGGGAAGTCCTTTAAATTCTCCATGATCGCCACAGAACCAACCGAAAAATAAAATTAATATGCAAAGCAAATCCACATCAATATAACTGCTTAATTAAGAGGTTCCTTTATTTAAAGCCAGGATTTACTCAGCTAATAATGAGATTATTGACTGACTGACGTTAAAGCCTCTGAGACAAGTATTTTGGAGATAATTACCTCTTCATCGCCGTCCCTAATGCACCGACAGGCAACATTTCAAGACCAATGAGGGTTTTAGTCTCCCGTGACAGGCCGACTGATTGGCCGTCTGATACGTATAAGGTCTCATGGCTGGAAAGGAAGACCTGTGCCTTAACCCAGAGATAGAGAAGGGAAGCACAAGCCTCTAACACGAAGGAAAAATCCACTCAAAGTGGAGGACGGCAAAAACGGATGAGATAAATCAGAACTGGCAGTAAAATGTTTACACCGAGTGAAAAATGTGATGGCAGAGGTCTCTGTGTGCACAGAGACAGAGATGAGGGTTGATCCTGGGACACAGCAAGCTCAAACCTTCAAACACAACAACTGTCATTTAGCAAAGTGCTCTTCTTGTACAATCACAACCAAAAAGACACGTGGCAGCTAAAGAAAAACCCATTTTAGAACAAACGGCCACTATAAATGAAAGCCCTGCTATGTTAATAACCCGATTACAGCACCAAACTGAGGCAGCAAACACATGAATTTTTCTACTCGATGATTTCTGCAAAATAATACATCACTTATTACAATTAAGGACAAGTTCTGAAAAGCAACAAAGACCATCAGGACCAATCAGACACAAATGTCTAATTCTGACCAATAAAACAGCATCATCATTAACTCCAGCCTCCCGGACTCTGCAAAATGCATGCACAAGCACAGAGCTAACTATGCTAATTACATAGATTATTATGCTACGGTTTCTCAGAGGTCCTCTATTTAGCACCACCAAAGGCCTGTTTTCCCCCCACCCCAAGTCCAAAATTCACATGTATGCAGCAAAAGCATGACAGTAAATCGAGATGTGCAAAGATGTGCTCAAAATATCAAGCGCAGACCATCAGAGGACTTCTAGCAATGTCTGTGACTAAAATGAAAATGTCCGTCTTTATTGGCCCTTTAGATTGCTGAGATGAATTACCATAATATGCCCTGGCCTCTCTACACTCTCTATTCCATTTCACAGATAGATAAATTGGGCACCTGCTGGGGTGTAATCAGAGGCAGTGTGTTAAGTCACCCCAGGACCACAGTGGGCGAACACTGAATCGACAGGCCGACCGCTGGTCAAAGCTACGGATGGATTAAAGGGAGGAAAAACAAAGATTGGGGTGAAAAGTGGCAGAATTAAAGCCGTGTCACAAGCAAACCAGTGACGCAAAAACACACAAATGCAAGCAAGTCAGGAAAACATCAAGTCATAAAGAAAATGACAAAGAAAAAAGCAAATCACAGAGAAATGGGAGGATTATTGTAAGCGTGTTCGCATTAAAGACAGACCCAGAGTGAGGTACGTCCCTCCTGCCTGTCTACAACTGTACAAGCAGCTGTTGGGATTCCTTGTGTTCATTGCAGATTTCCCAGCTTCTAATTGGCCACATGGGGAAGACTCAGTTATTCTCTCTGATTAAACAATGTCTGCCACAGTCGGCCTCACCTCGGAGCCCAGGGCGAGCTCATTAAGTCTGCCACCAGGGGGCACATGTCACTCAGGATCATTAAGTATGAGAGACTGTGTGTGCTGTGGCTGTACAGCCTGTTTGCTTATACTGATTGTTGGGTGCGTTTGCAGATGCCTTCAGTTAGAGGTGTGGCCACGAATAACAACTGTAATTACAACAGACACCTTAACAGATTCCCCAACACAGTCTCCTGAGCTGATCTGACAACATGTCGATTTCAGAGGCAGAGGAAACCCACGGAGCGTTTTAAGTGAATGAGAATTTGTTTAAAATAATTCAGCCTGATCGCAGTTTCCCAGGTCCTCAAATAGCTCATAGTCGTCTAAAAGCACAAAACAATGAGTGTTACATTAGAATACAAGGAAAGGAGGGGTGACCCTCAAAACTTCAGATCTGTCTCACCCATAACAAACTTAAAGTGCCAATCCAATCGACTTCCATTGTAAGGCTAACTCACTGCTTTAATTCCTCTGCTTCTGTCCCCTCATCGACTGTGTGAACGGGGCTCAGCGATCTCCTTCACACTCTCAAACACACACCAACATTTAGAAGAGTTAAAGAGAAGATAAAGAGTTAGAAGTTTCTTTTCCCCCTTATCCAGCCATCCGTTTCCTTCTGCTTATCAGCAGGATTGCGGGAGGTGGGGGGGGGTGGAGCCTATCCCAGCTACCATACGGCAAAGGGTGGGGTACATCCCAGACAGGTTGCCAGGATAATAAGGATAATTCCAGTGATTATTATGTGATTATTATTACTATTTGGGTTGCTTTGGCTTCAAATTTAATAAAACATCCTGCATTTAAAAAATCTTCTCCTTACAGGTTACACCAAAACCAAAAAGCTTTTCAGGATTTAAACAAAATTGGAGATAAAATGCTATTAAAGCAAACAAGCTGGTATGCCTACATGTCGCCTAAGAACACAGCTGGCATCCTGTTAAAAGACAAATGGAAGTCAAAAATGAGCAATTTTGTTGTTTGCAGTTCTGTTTAGTCACTCTATAGGCACATTCCCCAAAGTCAAAGAAGTCAGAATAAACAAGAAGGTCCCGTCATGCAAAATGTCATTTTAATGTCACGTATGCCCTTTGTGCTGTGCATCGTAGATTTATGTATATATACTTCCCTCTATTCCTCATCTTGAAGAGCAGACCATCTCTTCTAGTTCTCTCTCATCTGTTTCCCCTCTTATGTAATTCCTTAATGGACCTGCCTTCCATCATTAAAATACTTATTTTCTTCCCTCTGCCCCATCCTTTGAGCCATCAACATCTACATCTAGCCCTTCTCTTCTTTTCATCCATCTGTCCATCCATGTCTCATGCCTGAAGAGGGCATGACTGACCCACTTTCCCGTCGCACTGCTGACTCAAGACGCGCTCAAGATGTTGCGTGAACGCAAAAAACAGGCAACGCAGCCTTGCTCATGCAGATGAACACTGAAACAAACTACATCTGCTCGCTGATCTAATTTTAGAAACAGGATGAGAAAACACACACGCACACACATTTGCAGACATACAGTGTGAACGAGAGAAACGCAAACTTGTCCGATGTGCATCATGCTGATCATCACTTTGTCCACCTTTGTAACACTGTGTGTGTTATTCTGTTGTGGAAACGCTGACAAGTGTTATCCGAATACCATTTTTAAAAAAGAAAAAGTACACACACACACACACACACACAATTATGAAATTTCAGAGTTGTGGGCTAATAGGGCAGCAGTCACTGCCAGTTACGTCTACAGTCGTTTCTGGGTCAGCATCAGGCATGGCTCATCCAGCCCTGCATCCCTTAACAGCTGACTCCAGGCCAGACAGGATGACACACACACACACACACACACACACACACACACACACACACACACCAACTTACAACCAGCAGGGACAGATAAGCATGAGTAGTGCATTGGGTATTAACGAGACATTTACTAAACACTCAGAAGTAAACTGTCATAGCAAACAGCAGTTCACCAAATTAATTAAATGCAAGGCGCTCTCATGCATTCAGCACCGAACACACACAGAAAACTAACTCTTAAGCCTGAGTGCCTGCACAGGC
>VUQR01022501.1:13296-23784 GCA_015108515.1 Hemichromis elongatus
CCCCCCCCCCCCCATGAGCGAGCATTTTGGTGACAGTGGGAAGGAAGAACTCCCTTTAAACAGGAGTAAACCTCAAGCTCGGGCTGTTTGTGATGGAAATGTAGGTGATATGACTGTTTGGCATAAACTGGAATAGGAATGTACTCCTCTGCATTGCTTTGAGGTTGTTGCAGGAATTAACTTGCTTTCATTCTATGTGCCACCTGTTTCCATTAGGATAGATTAATTTAAAACCTTGAGGCATTAATAGCTCACATCTGTTTCAGCATGACTTCAAATCTTTCTGCAATTTTAAAACATGGCACATAATGTTTTGGCCACAGGTGAGTTAAGACCCCTTTTGTGATGTTTGAGCATCTCCAAATTTCACCAGAACACCCCTAAAAATTACTATATTAATACTATAAATAGTAGTGTATTTCCTTTTTTTTTTTTGATTGGCAACAGAATGAAAACATGTTTAATGTCCAGTGTTGTTAATGTCATGATGTTACCGTGTACTCACACAGAGGCAGGTTTGTTGTTGTTGGCAGAAAGAACATTTTAAACACACTTTAACTTAAATATTGCAAAAGTCCAAACTCACATTGAAATAAGCGAGTAGTTTTTATCTCCACACAGCTTATTGATATGAATAGCAGCTTTTTACAGCATTAATATCACTCTGAACGTGGCTGAACAGGATGGCTGCCACTACCCTGATGTGACCGACTACAAATTTATTCTCCATTCGGGGAATGTGATGCTCTGTGCTGAGTCTGCATAATAAAGGCAGGGTTTGATCATCATATCGGTAGCATCTTTTCCTGCAGTGAAATTATCATATTTTATTACTTCAAGTAACTTTTTTCAGCAGCATAATTTGTCACTGTCAGCTTTATCAGTGAGCACTGTGCGAATCCACAACATTAATTGTACTCCTCATTTACATTTTAAATACAAACTTCATCAAATAATAAGACATTTTTTATTTTATTTTTGTTCCATTTTATTTACAGTAAATTGCTCAAGTTGTGTTTAACCACAAGTTAAAAGAGCAACAGTGCAACAGCTGTGACACTAAGAGTGCAGTGAGTACCTGATTTGTTGACTGTTACTGTGGTAGTATCGTTAGTATGCAGAGTGATGCTCAGCCCAGTGTAAAGCAGGAAGACCTTTGAGGTGACTATCAAGTTGTCTTGCTGATGTTCTCTTTAATTTAATTCAGGTAAAATTTTATATTCACCAAATTACAACAGTTGTATTAATGCACTTTATACTATAAAGACCTTCCAGTATTCTGGAGAACTCCAACAATAAAACGATCCCAACAGTGAGACGGAAAAACTCCCTTTAAACAGGAAGAAACTTCAGTCAGAACCAGACTTAGGAAGGAGCATCCATCTGCTGAAATGAACCGGAGGATGAGGGGAGAGAGAAATAAACCCACCCACCTGAAATTTCGCACCTTTAAAAAGAGTTAAAGTCATTTGCTGCTTTTATGTAATTTTTAAAAGGTAAGCAAGACAGTAACATTTTTTTTGTAATATGTACAACATGTTATAGCTTCCTTATCTTCAACAGAAACTAATTAGCAAGTTACCCAAATTACATTTTGTAAATGTTCAACTTCAGAACTGCAAACGAATGTTTGTGTGCTTTACTTTTAGTGAATTAAATGAAGACACAGACGTGGGTAAATGCTTTTTGGTTAATAAATGTCTTTATTTGGCTTTGAGAGGAATATCACTGCATGAGAGAGCAGCACGTACAGTCACAGTTGTAAAGCAGAACGGTCTGGAAAGTGTCAGCACTCCTCTACTTCCCCAGAAACAAGTGAGATGCAGGTGAAAATTTGTTTCTTTTAACTTTCATTTATGGTTAAGGCAATTTTTTTTAAATTGACACACAACAAGCAAAAATCTACTCATCCAGCAGATATTCAAGCTCCGAGAATCAGGCCATGCATTCATATCCGTTGGTTGATTCATTTGTCAGTAAAGAAATAATAAAAGCAAGGGAGGGAAATGATGATGGACAGTGACAGAAGAGGTTATGGGGAAAATAGCCCTTTTATGTGACTCTGTATACTTAAAACCATAAACCCAGCAGAATCTACCCTAACAGACACTTGCAGTCTTGGCTGAGGACTGTCAGCGTCAGCACACCTGCCTACTCCTAACAGCTACGCTCACCTTCACCTTGTTTCCTGTTTCAGCAACATGAAACCAAAGCACCACAGTGTTTATGTGTGGGGAAAGAAAACAAGCTGGTCTGTGAGATGATCGGATAAAGTATATGACAAATGATTCAATCAAAGGGAGGGGGGAATTAGATCCCCAAAAATATACAGCAGCAATTTAAACTCTACACACTTTCACACCCAGCGGCTCTGTAGCAGTCTGCCTTTTCACTCACCCTTCCTACATGTACATTTATTTATTTATGAGTTCCAGGTTTGCCAGTATTGCTGTGCTATGCTGCAGTTAAAAAGGAGGGAGAAAATAAAAGGGGATGAAATGAAGAACTAAGCAGCGGCTAATGGAAAGGAGTGGAAGCATTCACCTGCTGTGTGAAATGAGGAGTTGGGACTTCCAGTCGAGACGGAAAGCTTTCCTGCCTAACAGGCCGACATTCAGGAATGAGCTGGTGACGCTTCGTTCAATGACAAAATCTTTAACTTACAGGAATCGCCAACTTTTAAATGTAAAAATCAAATAGCACCGTAAAGTTGGACTGGCTGTTTCACATGCTCCAGGATCTGTGCGTTTCTCTTTAAAAGTCTGTGTGCTGACAGATTTTGATTGCTCTTACTGTGAATATTAATTACCAATGGCACGTTTGCTGTTGCTTGGTCAGAGGAGGGATCATTCCCCTTTTCAGACTTGTGAAACTCTGTGGCATCATGCTAGCTTCCTGCGCGTTTCTCTGCACTCCTGTGACGTAGTGACAGCTACAGCAGATTTATGGGTGTGATTTAACTCTTTTGCCACTGTAGTACTAGCTAGTCTCTAGATCTCCTTTTCCATCTAATAAAGATTGAACTAATCACTTACAGAGCAAACAGAGACTGAAAAACACAGAAGGTGTGAGGCATCTGGATTGTGCAGATGTGTGTGTGCCTGTGTGTGTGTCTGTGTGAGATGATGTGAACATGAACAGATCCAAAGGTGACTGATCGTGGAACGTGGAATGCGTTATTGATGACTGTGATGACACAAGCAGTTTAGCTCTTGCTGTTCTTCCCGGTGGGGCTCTCCTTCTTCTTCTCCTCTTTCTCTTTTGGCTTCTCCTCTTCTTCCTCCTCCTCCTCCTCCTCCGCACCTTCTGCTTCCTCTTGCTCCTCCTCTTCAGGCTTAGCTCCGGACTTCCTGTAAGCGCCGAGAGTGTAGGTGCGAGCAGACATGTAGGAAAAGCCGGGGTAGCCAGACTGGACCATTGCTCCGCCAACAGAGCTGAGGCGACACTCCTCGCCTTCCAGCAGCTTCCTGTGCAGAAGGAGAAACAGAGGACAAAAGGTGATGTCACCGCCTACACTGGACGTGCTACTTTTAGATGCTCAGTGCATCCCTCTGAAGGGATCTAATGTCACTGTGATATCAGTTTGAAGCACCTCTGCTGTCTTTTTTGGTGCTTTTGCACTGATTATAGTTGCTGACCTAAATAGGGTTTCATGTCATCTTATTTCAGTTGAAAGTGTCTGCTCAGTGAAAGCATTAAAAAATCACATTTTAGGAAAGTAGCTGAGGGAGTTGTGACATGAATCAAAAGTCCCTGGGTCATGTTGGGCTTGTGTTTAAGCTACGATTTCAATTCAACTATTGATATAGCACCAAATGACAACAGAGAAAACCCCAACAAGCTCTTTGGAGACAGTGGGAAGGAAAACCTCCCTTTTTACAGGAAAAACCCTTCAGTAGAACCAGGCTCAGGGAGGGCAGCGATCTGCCACCACCAATGGGTGGGTGAGGGGACAAAAGACACTCTGTGTAAGAGAGCTTGAGATTAATAATGACTAAGGATTAAATGCAGAGTGGTGTATAAGCACATTGGTGTCAGTGAAGAAGAAACATTCAGTGCACCATGGGAAGACCTCGGCAGCCTATTGCATCACAAGTAACAGCGGGTTCAGGGTCACCTGATCCAACCCTAACTGTATGCTTTATTAAAAAGGAAAGTGTGGCTCTGTGTGGTCTGTGGCTCTGCTGCAGAGGACGGGTGGTTCAGTGAGAAGTGCCAGGGAGGCCATCAGGGCAGCTAGGGCTGTGTAAATAACCAGACTCTCTCTTTCTCACGAGGCACTGGGAGCAGAGGAGAGAGCTGCGATGGGAGCAGGACAGCTGAAAAGCTGCACAAAGCAGTCTGAGGGAAAAAGCACAACTCTGCAACAGTGTCAGGTCCTTTGTGACACAGAAGAAATGTATGCAATGATGCAACAGGTTCTCACTCCCAAAGTGTAACATATTACGTTATGTGACAAATCGTCGGAAACAGGAGGAAACAAGAGAACCGTTTGGACTCAATCTACACATGTACATTAATTTTAACTTTCTCATCATGAAACACTTTGGAAAACACTATCTAACACTATTACGGTTGTGGTTAAGATTGGGGATATGGTTACGTTTATGGTTAGGATTAAGGTTAGGGTTAGGGCTGGAATACACGGCTGGAACATCTGTTACAGCCAGGAGCGTCATTCTAATAGATTCCATCCACAATCCAGCGCATATCATAGTGACGCAGAAGGTTACCTTTAATGTTCCCCTGGGACGCCTCAGGAAGTGACAAATTGTTGGCATGTTACGCGTTGGGAATGAGAATGCTCGATACCTACACCTACTCTACAGTTAGTTTCCCTCAGTACAGTTTTTCAAAAGGTTTATATAAATAAAGTGATATTGTCCTTAAAAGCAAAATC
This sequence comes from Hemichromis elongatus, assembly GCA_015108515.1. Lineage (NCBI taxonomy): Eukaryota > Metazoa > Chordata > Actinopteri > Cichliformes > Cichlidae > Hemichromis > Hemichromis elongatus. Next base: position 18,197 of record VUQR01022501.1, read on the forward strand.
TAAATTTCAATAATAAACACTTTTCATTATATCAATCAGTTCAATAAACAAAAGTGCAGTAGTGTGGCTTCACTCCAAAACTCTTACAATAAAGGTGTAATAAGCACACATCTGACAATCAGGTGATGAACAATTAACATCTATGATATGATTTCAAACAGATTTATGGATTGTGTTGCAGAAGTATTTACTGAAGTTTGTTTGCAAACCAACTGCCTTATGTAATACCTCTTTCTACCTCGAGGTGGTACAGTGAGTCAGTCTAACATCCAGTCTGTCTTCAATCCAACAGGAGGGGAGAAAGACAAAGCACTGCGCTAAGCTCATGCTTAGATTTTTCTTTTAAACAGACTATGATGCTGACCTCTTTTCAGTCACCTTTACAAGCAGCCAGTGAATGAGAGAGTAAATATACTGTCGGATGAAGCTCTTGACAAGTGACCAACAGGATTTGTTTTGAGCCTGCTGCACTGAGGCTTTCTTGCGGATGAGTATTATATAGCTTTACAGCAGATCTATATGCAAGTTTGTTTCTAGATGATTTCCATCCTATCGGTAGCTGCAATTTTACAGCACATGAACGCCGTAAATTGAAAGAAAAAACAGAAACACAGGTAGCTAAAGCTCCAGAGTGGTTGCTGTGTCCCATTTTGAAACTACCACATCCAATCCTACAATAATTGCATTTCATGCCAGAGTAAAACTAGGATGACAACCTTTTTGTGACTAGGAACCATCACTTATTGCCTGGTACATTTTTCTACATTTGGCAACTGATTGGAAGTAGTTGTGGAACCAGTTTGCTCCTCAGAGGTTGGGTGTACAACAGACTCATCCAATCAATCTGTGGGTGTTCACGCATGACCGTGAAGCGATTGTACAGGTCACTTTATGGTAGGCGACTTGTCTGCAAACAATTACGGTCTAACATGGCCTAAGGGCAATTACCCTCAGACAGACTGGCAAAGGTTTGCAAATAACTGTTGTCTATTTTAAAAACCAGACAGATTGAGTGTAATTGGTTAGCAATGACTAAGATGCAGATGCAAACTCATAGCAGACTTCGTCTTGACACACCAAAATCACTTGAAGACGGCAACTGAGTGCGAGTGGTTGCAGACCTGGTCTCAGCCTTTGAACCAATGGTTTCATAGGCAAAGATCACAATTTCACTTCGGACAGTAATTTTGTTTGTGCTGTGATCTGCAAACACTGTTTTTTCTAGTATGGCACGTTGTGGTTTGTCACTCAGCTGCAAGCGATGGGTGAAGCAGCGGGTACAGGGTGTGTTGTCAGGGAAAGCTACTGGCAGATTCCTTTGTCTGCAGAGTCTAAGGAAAAATCTCCCTTCTCCCCGTTTGTACCAATATATCACACTGCCTGCCCTTCAGCTTGTTTGGAAGCCCCGCCAACTCAGGGTACTGCGTCAGCACGCTGCATATCCTGCCGCCCATCTGGGTGACATCATCATCCACAGTGACACCTGGGCAGAGCATGTGCAGCGGTGACCTGCAGTCTTGGAGTCTTGGAGTCCCTGAGCCCTTGCTGTACACACCCAACTTTTCCCTACTTTTTATTCTGAACACCCCACAACCAAAGGTGTGGTGATATAAAAAAAATAAAAAAAACCCCACTGTAAATAAACATTGAACCGTCTGGCAACGCTGTGTGCTTTGGGTTCTTTGTCACACATACTATGCTTTTATTATTGTGTGTATGTTTTCAGCTTAGTTCAACCTGCCAAAATGATGACTGCTGTTCTTTTTGTAATATTACAGACCTGTACGCAGCAATCTCAATATCCAGTGCCATCTTAACATTCAGTAAGTCCTGGTATTCACGCAGATGACGAGACATTTCTCCTTTGGTACTACGCAGGGCAGCCTCCAGCTGCTGAATGGTATCCTGTATGCACAAACAGACACATACACATATTAGCCAGCATTAGCCTTATGTGACCTATGGTTTATATTATTAACTCTTCAATTTTGTTCGCTACTTTTTGGTTGTTTGTGTCTGTAAATAATAAGGTCAAGTCCTTTTCTAACAATTAGCTAAATAAAAGTATAAAAAATTATTTACATACCTGCATCTCACCAATTTCATTGTTATGGCGATCTTCCATCTCTGCAATCTGCCTCTCCAGAGCTTCATTGTGGCCCCTGAGGGCCTCAATCTCCAGGGTCCGTGCCTGCACCTGTCTGCGGTATTCACTCAGCTCCTCCTTGGAGTGCTTGATGGCATCCTGGTTGCGGGCAGCAGCCTCATTCACACTGGCAAACTTGGAGCGGTACCACTCCTCCGCCTGGGATTGGTTCCTAGCTGACAGGTTCTCATACTGGGCCCGGATATCCTTCAGGGCTGCAGCCAAGTCAGGTTTGCTCACATCCATCTCCACTGACACCTTGATTCAGAAAATTAGGAAGTAAAAATTGTGCGTGTTTACTGTGTATTTTGAGCTTACATCTGTAAAATAAAATGTAGCAAAATTTTTAAAATCAATCATCCTTGTATTTAAGGAATGAATCAGAATCAGAAAGTGTTTTTATTGCCAAATGTTGAGCAGGTTTACAACATTAGGAAGTTGCTGCGGTACTTAGTGCAAACATACTGTCAGAGCAAACATACTGCACAGTATAAGTTGTGTACATTTCAAGGAATTATAAGTTCACTTTGATCCCAATCAACCATATTATTATATAATGTGGAACGATCATTTTCTATAAACATGGCTTGTTTGAATCTCTGGCTCATACTGGAAAGGTTTATGCTTTTAACGCTCAGTGGGTAAATCTTAGTGTGATTGGATGTCGGTTCTTTGAAAAGTCGTGACTGTCACAACAGAATGCTGAAATCATCGTCACTATGGATGACAAACAAAGTCATTCTAACCCTGGCTTATCTGTAGCTAATGCACTGATGAAAGTATCAGCGTGTCTTTGTGATTTTCATTTAAATAGTGAACATTGTTAATGCATGTCACTGAGTTTGTGCTGCAGTTAAACTAACCTCTCCTCTAGCGGTGCAACATAAATGGACTGCTGACTCAGACATCTCTGCTGCAGAAAGCTGTGCTGTCAATGGCTTTCATGGTTCTACAATTCCCCACGGGGGGGGGAAGGAGAACCCTGGAGAAATCTGCCTAGGAACCACCAGTGCGTGACTGGTAATAAAGCTCAAGCTCGCAAAGGACGTTGTTTCATATAACGACAGTTTTACACAAAGTTTCTTCTTTTTATCTTGCTCTGTCTACAACCGGATATAAATAACATCCTCAAAAACATGAAAATAACTCATCCGCGCGCATAAACTCGAGCTATACGCGTCACTCGTGGATAGAATAAAGTGGGGAAGCGTTTGAACCGCCATACTTCCCCGTGAATGCAGTTTATCACGTTAATATGTAAGCTACACGAAAAAAGCGCTGGAGTTGTCTTGCCTGCTGCCCCCTGGGACGACCACACCCCTGCGCTATTTCTCCGCATTTTCGCCCCCCTCTGCCCCCTCTTTCTCCCCTTTTTTTTTAGGAAATGGCAAGCTTACAGGAGTTTACATGAAGTTTATAGTTGACCTTGGTGCAAAGCAGGTAGCCTGTCTCTCCGTTGTCGCACTCTCATAATGCCCGACTCAGTTTTCTAGGCAATTCTCTAAACGGGGGACCGGGGGAAAAGACAGTTTAAAAACAGCTTTAAGTTGGCACGAGGGGGCGTGAGCACAGGAGCGCGCGGGACGTCGAAGGGAAGCTCGAGCTTTCAGAAAGGGAGGGAGAGAGGACAGCGCATGGTGCTGAAACGGAACTGCAGTGCCATTCATTTTCATGTGCGCACTGTTCAGCACGTCGAAGCTACGAGAAAAGATGACTGTCGACAGACTTTCACACCCTAACACATCTGTAGGTCACTGCTTTCCCGAACTACTGATAAGAAAAAAGAAAGAAATGGTGGGTGGTTTGTTGTTGCTTTGAGTGCAACAAATCAACAACTTCCTCTGTTGCGCATTACAGACGTTGTAGTTTGTTTGAGGTCACTAAGGTGATTATAAAGTTTAAAAACACTCAAACCTGGAGACCACCTGTGTTCGTGGGTATCACTGTGTTTCTGGTGAAATTCTGTGGCTTTAAAACTAGTGGCTAATCGCATTTTTGACCAGTTGACCCGTCGGCGGGTGCAATCCTTGCTTGTGTGCGGGCAGACCCCCGTGGGACGTGTACCTGTGTGGCCTGCAGCGACGCCTGGAGCTCCTGCAGCTCCTCCTCGTGGACTTTCCTCAGGAAGGCGATCTCATCCAGCAGTGATTCCACTTTCTTCTCCAACTCCAGGCGCGCCAGGGTGGCGTCGTCGACATCCTTCCGGTAGCCCTTCAGGGCGCTCTCCGCCTCCTCCCGCAGCCTGCTCTCTTCGTCGAACTTCTCCTTCATACGCTCCAGCGTGTCGTTCATCTGCACGCAGTCCAGGTGCATCTGGCTCTTCTCGTGAGTCAGCTCCTCCACGCGTGCTCGTAGCTCGCGGATCTCCTGCTCGTAGAGCTCGTGCAGACGCGAGGGCTCGCTGTTGCGCTGGCGCAGCAGCGTGACCTCGGCCTCCAGGATTTTGTTTTGCTGCTCCAGGTTGTGCACCTTCTCGATGAAGGACACGAAGCGGTCGTTGAGGCCCTGCAGCTGCTCCTTCTCGTTGGTGCGGATGATCTTGAGCTCGTTGGTGACCGCGGTGGACTGGGTCAGGTCCACTGCATGGTCCGGCATGGAAGAGAAGACCCGGCCGGGGCCCGGTGTCCGGCGGTAGGTGGTGGCAGAGGAGATCGCGGAGGGGGAACCATAGGTGCGGTGGCTGCTGCGGTACCCCGCAGAGTGCAGGCGGGACGGGCTGCTGCTACCCAGGCCGCCGACGCGACCGGAGCGGGGGGCATCTCCGAAGATCTTCCGATAGGAGCTGCTGTAAATCTCGCTGGAGTAACTCATGGTTCCTTCACCTTTGTTGAATTGGGCCGATGCCTTTGCTCTGCACGGGGAAGTGTGTGTGTGTGTGTGGAGTTCAGGAGTGTGACAGGATGAGTGTGTGCGTGTGTGTGTGAGAGAGAGAAAGTGAGATGCGAGTGATGTCTGCCCGGGACAGGTACTTTTATAGGGAAGGCGCCGGCGCATCATTTGACGCAGCAACAACTGAAGACGAGGGGAAACCTGCAAGCTTTTGCAGAAAGTCTCCACCCTCTGGGGAGACACGAAGTCACTCATGCGTCTCCCCCTTTCCGCCCTGCAGCTCCAGCTCAACAAATTCAGGCTCAACGATGAGCGGGTTTCTGCAGGGTCTTTGCTGTCTGTGCCCGAACTGAGATCGATAAAATCTCACCTTTTCTTTTAAAGTTACCAACTCCTGATCGCACTTAGTGGCACGCGTTTAAAACACGTCGTAATACAAACACAGACACAGGTGTTATCTAAATTAAAGCACATTCATTATGCAGCGGGACTGTCTCGTGTTGCCTTAACCATGCTGTCCACTGTCACTGCAGAGTTTTTTTTTCTGTGCAGTCGCAGCAGAACGGGGAACGGGATCGATGTATAGCGCTTTGCCCAGCGTGTGTTTTGGAGG
>VUQR01022506.1:3603-20966 GCA_015108515.1 Hemichromis elongatus
AATGTGACCAAAAAAAAAAAAAAAACCAAAAACAAACCAAAAGAAAAAAAAAAACAGGTTATAAATAAACATAAGGTATGCTGTCAATATATACACAGGAAACGCTGCAGCACCAATGATAGGTTTCCCCTGAGGAAACTACCACATAGTAGGAAAAGCTATGAAAATATGTTGTGTATCAAAAAATGGTTCATAAATTAGAAGTGACCAAATCAAACATAAGCACTCAAACAACATAACAAATTCTGATGTAACCGGTACATACAAAACAAAGGTAAAAATGACTAAATTGACTATTTTTGAAAGCGGGTAGAGGTAGAGCACCATCTGTCAAGATGTACAGGTCCGACTGGATGGGACCGAAGGCAAAAATATCATGAAAAACAATGTCAAAGATAGCCTCTGATTGGACAATGAAATATTTAAAGCACATACATTTTCCATATGCTATTGCACCTTTAGTTAGACAGTGCCCTCTGCAGAGGCCTGGCACGATCCTTTGGGTTCGACCCCTGCTATAGATGGTGTGTGTTTGGGAGTTGCAGGGGTGAGCGAAAGGCAGGTTTGAGTTTTTGGGTTTGGACAGGCTGCTGCGATGTGAGGCCCTACCCCGGAATACGGGTCCATATGCAGGGGCCCCAAGCAACGTTTGAGTGAAAATTAAACAAACACTTTACACATTGATTAGATAAATATCAGTATACACTGTCCTCTTTGGCACGGGTGTTCCACAGAGACTGAGTTCTTCCAGGTAGAGCTGCCTGTCGTTGGATGTTGGGTATTTGTTAGTTTCACAGTAAGTCCTGTCGAAGCTCTCCTGCAAAAGCAACAAGCTCTCGGGGATACAGTCTGCCTTGCTCTGCTAGCATCTCTTTGGTAGGAAATTTAAAAATCTGTGGATTTAAGTGGTTTATATAAGTGGCTTTGACGACAGGGATGTTGGTATCAGAGGAAGCAGACTGGACCGATTTCTACGCGTTGCTGACTGTTGGATTGTGAAGTGGGAAATTCCTGTATTTCTACAATTGGTAGCTGACCACTGTCCTGAGTGTGGAAGAGAAATCGTGATTGGTGCCAGCTGCCATCTTGGATCTGAAACAGGACAAATGGGGGAGGGGAGCAGAAAGGATTGTGATTTTATTAATTTCTGGTAATGACTTTTAGTAAATACAAAAAATATATATCTTCAGGAAGTTCTTTAAAATTTCGCTGTCTGATAATATACTCTGAATATATCAGAGATTATCATCAGGATATCAGTTTTCATGTTCAAATCAGTCCCAGAAAGTCATCAATGCACAAGACAATTCCACTGATATCCACAATCATGTGTGGGTTTCTGTAAGAATGACCACAGTAAATGGTCACGACTAAATCAAACTGCCCCACAGACAAAAACAAAGACTGATTTAAAAAAAAACAACACACACATTACCTTGCACTCGTCTTGTAGCACATGTGGTTCAAGTAGTGTGTCTTTCTCAAACATCTGTTTGTTCCAGCCACGAAACCGAAGCCTGGTGTTCTCTTTGTGTCCATTGGAGCTGAAGCCGTCTGCGGTGCTGGAGGGTTGATAACTCAGGCAGTGAAATGTGATGCTTTGGCTGGCCTCACTGCTCAGTAAATGGAGAAACTTCATCTGGACATTTCCTATGTCAAATACCATCTGTCGGGGAGAGAAAGTGCACAGACGGTGTAGATTGTGATCACCATGTCAGTACAAACACAATGGGACAAAGACCTGCCTTCCAAACAAATGACATTTCAGATACTCCTCCATTTAATATCTGCTGTGGTGAAGCAAAGGCAGGATAAAGTACAGCTGCATGTACAGATGAGGACAAAATTATAGGCCCACATATGAAATTAAAAGTTTTTGTGAAAAATTTTGGAGCTTTTTTAAACAGAGGATTTTTAATTTAGTATTCCTAGCTTTCACATGAATTAGCATTATGCCAGAATGAAATGAAACCAGTTTAGACTCGAGAAAAGGGATTGCTGATGCTCACAAAGCAAGAGATGGAGATGCAAAGAACTGGAGTGACAAGTATCATCAAGAAACTCAGAGAGAGCCACGCAGTACAAAACATCCCTGTCAGAGGAAGGAAGTGAAAAATTTCAAAGAATCTGGAAAGAAAACCAGTGAAAGATGTGTCTAAAGACCCCAGAGACACTGCCAAGACACCAGTGAGTCACTGAGCCAAGACAAGAAGTACTATTTAGGAAGACAGTAACTAGAACCCTGCACAGGAATGGACTGAGAGGTTGGAGACCAAGAAACACTGCACTTTTTCAGAAGACACCTCTTCAAGCCAGACTGAAATATGCGAAAGACAACCTGGAGAAAGATTAAGCAGACTGGAAATGTGTTCGTTGGTTAGCTGAGACAAAACTAGAACTCCTTGGCTAAAGAGAGTACAAGGCAGTATGACCCTGTGTCTCTCATAGTTTTTGATTTTTGCAAAATAATTTTGTCTCTGTGTGCAAAGTTAAATAATATAAGCATAATGCAATAAAGCAACTCTAAAAAAACAAACGCTAAATGAATAAAGATTAAGCCTTTATTGTATTGTCAATTGTACTGTAGACTAAAGTAAGAGTAAAACTGTCCTTTTTTAACCAGTTGAGTGTTACCTTATCAGTTGCTGCTGGATGTAAACAAGTCTGTCCCCCTGCTGTAAAGTTGCAGAACACCTCGAAGGCGTCAGACGTACAGCCCAAGTTTGGATCAACCCAGAACCAACCTGAAAAGAGAGGAATATTAATATTAAAACCTGCTACCTGTGCAAAATAGCATCTTCAACATATGGGTAAAGACACTCACCGTCTTTTAACTTGTGCTGGCAGTCCAGCAGGTCTTTACAGACACGAGCTGGGTTCTCCTTTGTCCCCAGAGGCTGTTTGATGCTCTCGATCACACTGCTCAAATACTGTAGAGTCTTGAGTACTGCCGTATTCTGGTCTGGCAGGCTCACCTCCATGTTCTGGAAACTCTAGTTAAGGACGGGGACGATAACACTGTCAACTCTCAAGTTTTATCCTGACTTCACAAATCTACTAATCCATAACTTCTCTATCCATCCCTATGAAGTGCTTTACCTCTGTCCTCAGGGCACCATTGGAGTCAGATAGACTGTAGACTGCTAAGTCGTCATATAACACCCTCTGTGGATTAAAAATCAACATATTGAGTTTAATGAAAACATTTCGGTGCCTCATTATTAAACTGAAAGATTTTAATCTGTTAGCTTGCTCACTGATTAAAGTAAATATGGCAGTAAAAAGACATGTCCAGTTTAGTGAAAAAAAACTTTAAAAGCATCAGTGTACACTTTAATACCAGACTAGGGCAGAAAAATAAGCCTAGGATCAATAAACAGCCACATTCCTAATTTTGGTCACGGGAAAATTAACACATTCCCCTTTAGTTTAAACACCATGGCGATCACTTAATGTGTGTACACAATAAAGGCAGCTGAGTTGTTTGTTTAAGGGGCTCTCAGAACTGTTTGAACAGGAAAAGGTCATTTAGAGAGCAGAAAGCAGCTGATATCCAGAATCTGGGACAAACAAGAGACGCCAGGCCAGAAAAGGCTTTATCAGTGCTACTGAAATAACAATCACAAGGATCTTAGTTATCATTGACATACACCATTTTTTGGCTCATCTAGAATAAGACAGGAAACAGGTGCTTGTCCTAGTTCGATCAAACTCTACAACTGCTTTGCCGTCAGAAAAAAAAATGGCTTGTATTTCTTCTTTTTTACTAAAAACGTTTATTTAGGCTTGAAAAAAAGCACATCTTGGATTCAGGAAAGAAGAAGAGAAAGAGAGATGTAACTTATTTACCCCCCCAACCACAGTGAGATATAAATACATACAGGCTATTTAATATATATTCAAGAACTGGGCATCATTACAACATCTGAATTTTACATTAAAGCGAGACTCCTGCTGTCTAGTCAATCTTGTCTGCATTACACAAAATACTTACTGTTGGACCAGGAGCGCCAGGGGGTCCCTGGGGTGGTAGAAAGAAAAGGACAAAATGAGTAACACACACAGAAATGATCTCATTGTGGTTGCCATCATTTCACTTTTTGGTTTTTCATCTATGTGCCAGTGGACTCTGTGAAGAAAATGTACATTACAGGAAAATGTTAGAGTGTACAACCACAGAGCTGCCCTAACCCCAGCTCACCATGTGATTCTAGACTGGATTCCCAGCAGTGAGTTGTAGACTGTATGTAACAAACAGCAGCTCATTTTTAGAAATAATACATTTAATTTTTATAAAAATGCATAAGAGTCACTGCTTTACATTTTGCTTCCAAGGAGGCAGATTTGAACTCCATGCTTTCTGAAGATCTTTCAAAGTTTTTCTTTCAACGTTGGCTGCTTGTTCACTTATTTTTATGTGCCAGTCCTTGCACAGGAACATTTTTGGAGGAATGTTTTGTTGCTGTTGGTTTTTGTCTGTTTGTTTAATCATTAAAGCATGAAAAAAAAGAAGCATCCAGTGTCCAATGCATAGACCAATTTTAAATGTTGCCTTTCCCAAATTTGTTCGCATTTCTTTAGCTGAATCTAAAAAAAATAAATAAATAAACAAACAGCCTATGATAACAGTTTGACATAAAACGTTGCTGCACTTTTGCAACAATATGCTGAGCTATCAACTTTACTTTAGAGCCATTAACTGAGAACTATTAGCTCTGAAGTATCTTAGCATGGTGTGCAGTGTGTCCTTCAAAAAGACTGAGGAAACTGGACTAGTGGAAGACAAAAGAAGTGGAAGGCCTAAAAAAACATTGCAGGAGATAGCGTATCTGAAACTTTTGTCCTTAAGAAACAGGGAAAAAATCCAACGAAGACCTGACACAGTAAATCAGTGGCAACAGGTTCTGTTGCCAAATCCAAATTCAAATTATCATCAAAATGTAGGAGGAGAGAGGTAGGACAGGGAGTGTCTACAGCAATCTGGAGGCAGAAAAATATGAGATTTTGATCCACCATATGGAAAGCGTCTGCTTATCAGAAGCTTTTTGACTATTTTCAGCATGAAAATGATGCCAAACACACTGCCATTGTGGTAAAAATCATACCTAGACACACACAATGATGACAATCAGTAATGCACATCAACATTATTGATGCAGTGTGGGATCATCTTGACAGAGAACAGAATGAAAGGCAGCCAACATCCAAAGAACAGCTTTGAATGAAGAATAAAACTGGTCAAACCAAATATTGACTTTCAAACTCATTAGAACCAAACTGAGTTTTTGCCTTTCATACTATATTCCCATGCATGTTTGCACATTTCAATTAATCCTTGCACCAATTTCTTTTTTCTAATTAAATATAAAGGAATGAGAGGGAACTCACTACATTTGCAAACTTCTGTATATTTGACCTAATTTGCAAACACTCTCATTCATTAATTCTTCATAATCCGAAATAATGGTAAAGTATACAGTTCTGTGTATACAGTAAGAATCATTCTGCAAAATGATAGTGTAGTAAGCACTTACTCTGGGTCCGGGGCTTCCCTGTGGTCCTTGGGGCCCCTGAAAGAGTCAGGCACATAGAAAATATGCGTTAAAATGGCTAAAATGAAAAATAAAATTGATTAAATAAGTTCAGCCTCAGAGTGAACAGAATGGAACAGATTCGTGTTGTTGTGATTTGGCACGGTATAAATAAAGTTGAATTGATGTGATGTGATACTGCCCCCTCTGGTGGACTAGAGACAAAACATTGGTGCGGTTGAACTTCATAAAGTCTGTAAGTGGGATCTCAGGCACTTCATGTCCATACTATAGTGTGAGACTATGCACATTCTAACAGCATCTGAGTAAAGCCTAGGATTAGAGGCCCATTGAGTACAGTGTGTTTGTGGGTGGCAGAGTAAAATGCAGAGGGATTTGCAAAGAAGTGAGAATCTAACTACCACGACCTAGAAGTGACTGTGTGGATTACACTGCGGCTTTCCCTGCTAACATTTTGTCAAGGCACTTCCTCACCATTGTTTACATAAGAGGGCCCCACACTGAGCTCCGAGAGAGCATGCTCATTATGACTCAGCCATAGCCTTAGCCTAAAGTGTCATACAGCACCGACACTTTAGGAAAGCCGTATAAACAACTCCCACTACACCCTAGTTCACTTCATGTAACTGTCATCATATTAGGCTCTGTTTTTACGCACGCAAACTGTTTTGAGGTGGCCGCTAAGACAACCGAGCGTTTCTCAGTCAGGAATGTTTGACACTTTGGCAGCGTGCAATCATGACATAATAATACAGAAGACTTTCCAGGTTTTGATTAAAGGTTCTCACCATTTCACCACTGTTTCCTTTTGGACCCCTTGGCCCCTACAAAAATGGATAACATGGTATAAAGACACATTCAGCACTGTATTCCTATCTGTATTATCCATCAACATGACCAGAGATTAACTGTCTATATTGGAAATTAAAGAATACATACAGTCAAAGTTTGAATGTCAGAGTGTAATAATTCCCCTTTCTTTGTACACACACACACAGAAAAAAAAAACTTACAGGCTTTCCCATTGGACCCATTTTTCCTTCAGGGCCTAGAGGTCCAGTGAAGCCCTGAAACAAACAGTGACATGGCTGAAAAAGCAGTAAAAACATCTATAAAAACTTCAAGGTGTACTGCACGTGTGTCCACATTCATGTTCTCTTCATTCACTTTGACAACTGGGAATAAAACAAAAATGTATTCATATTTCTGAAACTTCTTTCATGAGTTGGATTTGACTTAAAGCAGTACTTCTTAAGAAAGCACCACTGTGCGTCTACCTGGTCCTATTTCAGTTTCTACTAAACTCACCAAAGTACCCATAGGACCTTTAGGACCGGGGAAACCTCTCAGTCCTAAATCACCAGTTGGCCCCTGTTTGAAGGAAAAAGATATTTGTTATTTCTTATTCAAACCTCCTCACCTGTTATTTTTTTTCATTTTTTTTAGATGCTCTCAATACTTGTTGGCTACTCAGTTGTTTACCTTAGGTCCTGGTAAGCCCTGCAAACCATTCATGCCCAAATCTCCAGTCTCCCCCTATAAAAAAACAAACCAAACCACAATATGCAAAGGACGGCTCTTTAAAAATTATTTTTTAAATCTTTTATACGATGTAATCAGGGGTGACAGTAAATCCCTCTACAATATCCCCAGTAGAATTATGTAGATTTATTCATAAAAGACAAATAGGTCTTACAACACATACAAAACATAGCCAAGACTTATTATTGGAGATGATGGACAATAGAAAATAAGTTGTTAATTTCTTTCTTAACCCCTTAAGTTTGAAGGCATTAATGAGGCTGAAAATGTGGTTTTAGTGTCAGGGCTACAGTTAGGTTATGGTTAGGTTTAGGCATTTTTGATGGTTAGGGTACGGGTAAACGGCTAGGGAAAGCATTATGTCAATTAAATGTCCATACTAAGATATAAAAGGCAAGCATGTGTGTGTGGGTTTGTGTGTGTGGGTGGATGTGGGTTTTTTTTTACTTGATTTTTCACCCAATTTTAATACCAGACACAACAGGGACACTCGGCAGGCCTTATAAAGACTCTTCTTTTCCTTTTCAAAAGAACTGGGGCACACGCACAAGACTGTCTGTCTTAATCTGCGGCAGCACACACTCACATAACCTAGACACACTGTGAGGGGATGGATGTCTGCGTCCTATCCCGTGTCTAAGCACATGCCGTCCAGGGTGGCAGACAGTGTTTGTACAGCCAGTCTTCCACATTCTTTAGACGGCTAAGCTTTGAAACTGGTGACTCTGGCTGAGAGACGTGTAAAGGGATCTGACCCTAGGGTCTGAGTTTCCTCTCAGTTTCAGGAGCATCAGTGGAGATAACTAAAGGAGAGGAGAGTGAAGGATTAAATGCAGTTTCTTTTTTCTTCTTCAGGGAGTTACATAAGTAAAGCAGAGCACCTCTTTTTCAGGTCCCGGGAGTGTGAGGATCTTACATAACTTGGCCTCAACACGCGGAATGTTTCCATTCCTAGTCTCGCCCAGATAATTTGTTACTCCACTCAGGTTGGAAAAGTGTCAGGCACACATTGAAACCCCACTAAAGATTGGCTTCATAGGTCCCTGAAGCTATATTTAGAGTGGTGTTAAAGAATGTATATAAGCTAGTGAAGCCATATTTCAACAAGTACATTCCAGTGGAAAGCAATGTATAGACTCTACCGGGTACATGAAAAAAAAGACATGTATCTGTGAAAGACACACAGTCTCAAATAAAAACTGTACAAATCTGAAGATCAAAGAGTTACAAAAACGCATCAGGCATAGAATTTACCTTTTTTTTTTTTTTTTACATAATGTATCTTGATATCTTTCTTTTATTTTGATGCAATAAAACTAGTTAATTTCATTTTGTAGCACTGTTTCTAAATGTGAATTCAGCTAACAGCATCATGGTGCTGGGCACCAGCATTCTGAGCTTGATGGAGCTTGAAGTTTTGGTTTCTTTAGGGGTTACATTTCATTTATTTAGCGTATTTATTTGAATTCCTTATTCCTGGTTGCTTTAGTTTATTCCTCCCCCTGCGTTTGTCCTCTTGTGTCTAGTATTCTGCATTTAGTTTATCCCACTTCTTGCCTCCCCTGTGCTTCATTGTGAAGTCTGAGAATTTGATATTCTCGTCTTTTGATTACTTCTTGTCCTATTTTAATAATGCCTCATCTCTTGGTCACCGTCTGTAGTTTTGTTTCTTTTGTCTTGTTTTCCCAAATGAGTTTCAGTTGTGTTCCCCGGCATTTCCCATTTTCCCAATTACCTGGTGCGTGTCTACATATTGGCCAAGCCTCCCTCATGCCTCAGTTTATTGTTTTGTTTTAACCATGAAACACCAGCAATAACCACTGTGTTTAAAGTTTAGGTCAAGTCCTGCATTGGGGTCCTAATCCTTTATTCTAAACAGTGCTCCATAATGAACAGAACTGAACCTTAAACATACAGTTTGAGCCAAAATTTTGCACACTGACACAGTTTTTATGCACCACCGCAGTGGATTTTAAATCAAACAAGATGTGATTGAAATGCTGATCTTTTAGTTTTAAATTAGCTTAAAAAGAGTTTTCCCAATGTTTTTAAATTACCTGTTAAGCAATTAACACTATTTTTATATATAGGCCTAACTGTATGTCAAAACTTTTATAATAAATCACAGAACTGCCACACAGTTTACAACAAACTTTGCTCAAATGCTATTAAAGAGTGACTTCTATTTTAGGACTTTGCTTGCATGCACTCACAGGTTGTCCTTTGGGTCCAGGGTCTCCTTTCTTTCCCTGGTCACCTGAAGCCCCCTTCATACCCTTGATTCCAGGGCCCCCCCTGTCCCCTGGCAGGCCAGGTTCTCCCTAATCCAATAAAAAGGTCCTCAATTAAACAGTGTAGGTGCACGTTACAATAGCATTTTATTTCACCAGAGATGACTTTCATCTATCAAAAGTCTGCAACAATTCGGAATATAATGGGTCTTTATAGTGATTAACATTTCCACCTTGTGACCAGGCGGTCCCCTTTCCCCAGATGGTCCAGGAAGTCCAAGTTCTCCCATGGGACCTGGACGTCCAGCAGGCCCTTCCAGTCCCACCGAGCCTGTCTGACCCTGCATGCACACAAGAGGTGATTGTACAAATCTTTGCCAAGGTCAAAAAGGTTTTAGTGTGATTCCTCAAAAGGCACAACACAGAATGACAAAGACATTATGCCACTATTTAAAACACTACTCTAAAATAGTAAATGGCATATATAGTGACACATTTAGGGTCCATCTCTTCTGTTTAAAAGTCTGACCTTCAAACTTCTGAAGTGGGATCATCCCAAAATATACTGACAAAGCAGGCAAAACCACAAGCATAGTCCTCTGCAAAAACTAAACACAATTGTATAAATGCATGTTGGAAAAATCATGTAGCACTTGAGTGTTAGTGGAGAGGGTTATTTACTGATGATAAATATTGACATGTACTACAATTAGTTGCTATAGAGTACAATGACCACTATTTCCAGTCTTTCATTTTTAAATATATAAACAAAATTCTAAAATTGTTGTATTGAAATAATTTTAGAACACGTGTTCTCGACAGCGTATGCCCCAAGGCTGTCCAGAAAACCTGTTAGTGAGTTGTTTTTCACTTTGTAGACCACAGTGGTTTCCTGCTCCATCTGCAGTGTAGTGAGGCAGCAGGGAGCCTGAGATTTTAGAATAACACACTGAGTGAGCTGTTGCCTCGCATGTGGCTGACAGTGAAGAGACAGGATACTTGAGGAATTTGGGTGGAATTACACCACTAATGGTTTACTGGATGAAACCCACAGTATGCAG
Organism: Hemichromis elongatus; assembly: GCA_015108515.1. Lineage (NCBI taxonomy): Eukaryota > Metazoa > Chordata > Actinopteri > Cichliformes > Cichlidae > Hemichromis > Hemichromis elongatus. The sequence continues at coordinate 13,990 of VUQR01022506.1, forward strand.
GTGTTGGCAGACCCTTACATAAACCAAGGTCTGACCAATTTACCCTTCACCTTTCCTCACATACAGGAATGCGGGTAAAAGGGTTTATGTGCCATTTAGAAATCATTTTGACTTCTGTTGTTGAATTTGAGTCCAAAGTAGACCGATTTTAACTCTTCAAGTAATATGAGACCCTCTTACATACAAGAGGGTCTATAAATATGATGACTGGCAGACCAGATAAAACTGGATATCATCATCCATGGACATCTGGTACTTGGTACACGAAGGAGACCTTTGGGGTAAAACGTCACATCGGTTCATCATTTTATCATATTAAAAATTAATTATATATTAGATTCTTTTAAGTTATTGCCAAAAATGTCATTTATCAGGGTGGCAGTGAATTTTGTGCCAGCTTTGGCACAAAGGGCAAAGACGATGATGACAATTTCACAGGGATTTATGAAACCTGACAGCTTTTTCTTGATAACTTGAGTGAAAACTAATACTGCAATTAGTGCTACCAGTAAACAGTATAGTCTCAGCAAAAAGCACCGTAAGCACTGAAGTAACTGAAGGTAACGGTTTGTTCAATCATTTTTGACCTTTTTTGTGATTGCCACTGAATGTGCGATAAATATAAATCTAAACTAAAGAGAAATATTTTTGTTACAGAAAAGCTGACAATTAGATTGAAAAGGTGCTCTCCAAGACTCAGAATCTGCAGCTTTCAAACAGCAGTTTGATTTAAAGACTTCAGTTAGGGAGTGAAGACTGTCCTTCATCAAGTAAAACAACAACAGCACTCTACTGTAACTCTTCAGATCTGAACATTTGCCTCCTCATGGAGCTGGAAGTAAAAAGTGATGCATTGTTACATCATCACTTTTTTTCTGATGAAGCTGGTAAGAATTTTACTATATTTAAATTAGACAAATATAATTTTAAGGAATTGTTCACCTTCTTCAAACATCAGTTTATAAAAAACTGGTCTCTGTGAATTAAATTGCTAATTAAAAGACAAAACAAAACACAAGTGCAGTTGGGGACGTTATCAGTGAGAAATGATATAGTTTAGTTCATCTGAAAAGCATCAATGGCTCAAATTAGCCTCACTAGACTTTCATACAACATTATCTAAATGAAAGCCAGACCAGTAGGACTTGGCTTTCCAACTTGGCTAAAAGGACTTCTGCACGCATGTAATCCCAGTCCACTTTGGCTGCATACATATTTGAAGAGGCCCAAAATGAAGAGGCCAATCAAATCAAACAAGACGTTTAATGATCAGGCCAAGTCTCCAGTCTCACTCATACAACAACAGATGGAAGAAGCTGGAGTAAACCTTTGGTCAGTTGTAATTCCACCAGTACCATTTGTTGATTTTTGTGGTGCTGCAGTGGTATCCTTTCAAAGCACGCCACGAGTCTCCAGTAAAGGAACTGCCCTGTTGACAGTTTAGCTGTGCAACTACGTCTTTCGACTCCTTCTGTGACAAACATTAACAGTGCTCATACTGCAAAAAAATTCAAATGAACTCTGCTTTATATATATATATATATAATTAATTTGAATCTGTTGAATTGCCTAAAAGAGAAAGCTACTCAGTTACCTGAAACTAGTTAGCTTTTGTTATAATTTTAATCCCAAACACTAAGGAAATGCTGCTGTCTACAAGTCACTGATTACCTGTCGACCTTGTTTTCCTGGAAGTCCTGCTAAGCCGGTCAGTCCTGGGGGGCCATCAGGGCCTGGATAACCCTTCATTCCTGTGAGCCCAGGTAAACCAGTTGTCCCCTGTTAAACGACAGTGTCAGTTTAGGCCTGAGGGACATTTACAAGTACCATCAATCTTCTTGTGAAACACCAATTCCCTCAATAATCTCATGACCATCTTTACACCTGTAATTCTTTCTCTGATGCCATCTGAACTGTAAGAAATTACAAATAAAATATTTATCCAAATCTTGCACATCTAGATTTAGTTGCTATAAGTATCCTCCATTTTACTGCCTTCTCTGTCTTCATATTTCTCAGTTAGTTTGTCTTTCAGTTACTTCCTGTTTTATTTTGAAGGTTTGTTTTCTTGTGTGTCTTCCTCTGGGTTTTGTCCCCTGTGTTTGTTTGTTTCCTGCCTTTTGTACCTGTGTGGCATATCATAATTATTTCCCACTGTGTCTCATTGTCAGTCATCCCTAAGACTCTATATCTAGTCTCGTCTTTCTCTTTGTGTCATCATCTGCTCCCAGATGTCCTACTTTTGTCTTTAGTGCCTTCCTCATGGTTTTTGCATTTTTATTGCAATACTGTTGTGCTTTGTCTTATCAAGTTTTTTTTTCATTTAATTAAAGCTCACGTTCTGCATCAGACTTCTTTTTTGTCTGCATTTGTTTCCTCATCTTTAAAGGTTAAGAGGCGACTACTTCTCTTCAGGCCATGCATTTAATTGAGCTGATGCTTACTTCAATGCCGGGAGCTCCAGCCAGACCTCTTGCACCTTTCTTTCCAGCCAAACCCTAAAAAAATAAATAAATAAATAAAAAATTACATGTACATGTGCCTTAAAAAGAAAAATGTTTTAGTATATCACTCTCTAGACAGTAAAAATTTGATTTTTACTATACGTCACAAAGAAACGTTTTAGTTTTGATTGAAAAAAATCACAGAAAACTGCAAGAAAGGTCCACTTCAAAACTTTTATGGATACTTTAGAACCATAACAGCTAAAAACATAAACCCACTGACAGTGATTTATTCACAGTCCCAGAGAGTTATTGTTTAAAAAAAGCTTTATCAAAGCTGTTAATCTAAAACAGACATACAGAAGATGCTCAAAGTTTCCAGTGTTTCTTGGCAAACTGCTACATTCTCAGTGCTTCTAAGCATATGGGAATACAAGTTGCATGTTAAGGTATTTCACAAACTTCATTTGAACTCAAGTTCGGTGAAATGCACTGAAATGCTTGGGTAGCATGTGAAGTGTTTATATAATCACTCTTCTGAACAAGCTGCTTCGCATGTGGTGGTAAGTCAGTCATGTCTGCACACCTGCAACACTCCAAGATTACAAAAGGCCGTATGAAACCTGATCAAGGAGCGGCAAAGGAAATCACAGTTATGTAATTAGAAAGCCTGTGAAGACTGATGGCTCTAAAGAACATGACACTAAGCAAGCAAACCTGTTAGGTCAAGGTAGCACATGTTACTAACAGCTATCTGCAATTTAAGTATCAAAGAGCCATTAATAAACATCATATAAATAGAGAAGTTTAATCATGCATCCAGGGTGTGAGGAAAAGCTGCACTTCCCTGGTTGCTGTCCAAATTTCATTGCTCCAAGCCTTTTTTTCCCTTCAGCCACCCTCTTTCTAATTCGATGAAGTAAGCAGAATTCTACCACAGCTGAGCTAAAATTATCTAGTGTGACAAGCAGCTTAAACATCTGCACCAGCATGCTCCCGTGGCGGCAGCTAAAAGATGACAAATTGGGGATTTTGGTCAAATCTGTTTCCATCTGTTTTTGTACTTTTTCTCCTGTCAGGTGTAAATCCATCACTCCACGGAGAGAAGAGACCAATTTTAGTAACTCCCTAAAAAAAAAAAAATCATGTTATTGAAAAGCTGTATTATATGTGAATGCGTTGAAGTCTCACCGGAGCTCCTTTTTCTCCTTTTGGGCCTGGTTCTCCGGGGGAGCCTGGAGATCCCTGTGCGAAGGAAGAATAAAACACAATAAAGTAAGCAGAATATAAACACGCAAAATTAAATCAAACTGTGTAGATTTATACAAGAAATATATGCAAAATAAGGACAAAAATTATATATATTAACAATTAATGATTATAAGGGATGTTCTTGTTTACTCTACTTCTTAATCAAATCGCTTTTAACACTCCACAGTATGTACAGCATATCCGACAGTATAGGTCCTAATCTAATAGGCAATGTCCTGTTAGGAGAACAACAATCTCAAATTGGATAAAGAGTTATGATTTAAAGATGTACTTATTTGTCACCCTTTGGAAGAGCACATTTGGATATTTCATATATTTAGCATCGCCACAATAAGGCCAACACACAGTAAAGATATTTAACTCTGGGTGCATGTAAAAATCATCAGATTAAATAGTGTTGCTACAGCTGTTTACTGACTGTGTGGGTTCGCTGCCATCCAGGTCGTGGTAATCTTAAGCTTGAAAATAGGAAGGCAACCGGGCTTCTTTAAGTCTTCTTTAACTCTCATTCATGAGGCTTCTTCAGTCTAAAACTTTGGTTTAGTTCTTTATAAATGTTTAGGCAGCTGTTTGCTGACTTACCGGTGGGCCTTGTGGTCCAAAAGTCCCACGAGGTCCAGGGGTACCGATGTAGCCCTGAAACATCATTTTCAGATTTGTTTAGTTTTTTAATCACTTTTCATTTGTGAATAATGCACACACATCATTCTCATGTTCTTTACTAAAGAAAAAGCCTCATGCCCAGAAGCATACATAACGCACATACCAAAAAGCCTCTTTTCCACATGCAGTAAAGACTCAGACGCTCCATAGTCTCAAAACTATGATTTTTTTTATATCATCTATAATTGCACTGAATTAAACTATTTCATCCATTTACTTTACATTTAGCCAGTCGGTGTCTGCTGCATCTATCTTCTGTACTGTCTAAGGAAGCTACAGAATAATACAACAAAGACAATGTATTTAAAAACTAAAATGTTATGTTTTTTTAATGACAATGACAATTTTTGATTGATTTTAGCATAACCCTCCCCCCCCCAGTTGATATGTTGCCTTCATGGTGAACTTGTGCTCAAGTGTGTGTACTTTTTGGAAAAAACCAGCAGATTTTCTCAGCCTTATTGCTTGGATTTTAGTAATCCTCTCCAACATGTGTGGTCTGCTCTTTATGCAAAGGGGCAGCGTGGGGTATAAACAACAATCAAGCAGACGGAGCGGCGTGCCGCGTTTCTGACATTTAACGGTTCTTTTCTACCTGATAGCCTTCATCCCCCGACTCTCCACGCTCTCCTCGTTCCCCTGCAGGCCCCTGCGTAGACAATGAATGCACACACGTGAATGTGCATAATGCATATAAATACATGCCTGTCTTTTACCTGTACAGCTTCAGTTGAGCTGGGCACCTACTCAGACTCACTCCCCACATACCAAACACATGAATCTCTCTGAATGTGACCCACAGGGTACAACAAAACAGAGGCCGGCATTGTATCTCTTAAACTATACACGGCAATTCTGTGCCAACTTGAAAATTCAATACTACCAATGTGCAGACAGCCAATGCACCCGACTGTTCATGCAGTGTAGCCTATGTCAGTAGTCACGTCCACTGCAGGGGAAATGCATCTGTCGTATAACTGCATTTCCAAAGCTGCTTTATGCTGATCTTTGATATTAGTCACTGTGAAATATGCTGAATTCTTGTGGTGACTTAGGTATTAGGAAGTAAATCTGTATTCATATTGTATGGAACAAAAATAAACGCTAAGCTTAAGCTGTGCCCTGTGTGTGAGGTAACTGTTTTCTCTGTAACTTCTCAGTCTGTAATTAAGACACAGAAGGTTGATAATCGCTTCATGCACATGACAGATTTGGAACAAGAAATGCTAACGCTAACATTTTTTATAAACCAATACCTTAGGTGCTAAAATCAGGAGCTGATCAGGATTAACTTTTACATCCAGCCTCAATCTGGTATTTAAATTGCTTTGGATAAACAGAGCAAGGAGAGTTCAGAATGGAGAGTTTAAAGGAAAGCAAGACCTACTGGTTCACCTAAGGGCCCTGGCAGTCCTGGGGTCTTGTTGTCCTCGCCCGGGAAACCCTGGGATGAAGCAAACACAAGCATACAATCATAAATGAATGGATGTAGATTGCAGGCAGATAGTTTACTGCTTTAAATAACTCAGAATAAACCTAAGAAATCCAGTTAAGACATAAGTCACAAATTGAGGTCTCAAATTACCTTTTCGCCTTTGGGTCCTGGTGGGCCAATGGGCCCAGGCTTTCCAGGGTGCCCCTAAAAGAAAAATGCTAGCTTTTAATCAGAACTGTTTGGCATAGACAAAATTCCTTCTAGAAAAGCACTTATATTATGTCAGATTAAATCAAGTATGAAGGACTCTAAAAGCACAGATCCACCGCAGACTCACAATAAACATTAGCAACAAGCTTTAGCCTCTATTTGTGTAGAATTTGTAAAGGTATTTTCTGATATTTTGTGTTTTTGTGAGGATGTCTCGGGCTACTGAGGAGAGTAATGTCTCAGTAATCCTTCTTTGTTCAATAACTGTGAGTACAACCCATGTATGTGTGTTTATCCCACATGGTTTATACAATACACATTCATGTATACATGAGTGAAGACAAAAACACTGTTGTCATGAAAGCAAGTTTAGGAAAAGAAAAACTCACTGGGAATCCTGGAAGTCCTGGTTGCCCTTCTATCCCCATGACTCCAGGCTGACCCTGGAAGCGATGCAGAAAATGTAAGCGAAATAAGGCCTTGAATCAGTCATGGTGCTTTTGCTTTGCTGTTTAGGTCTTCTCCAGATAAATATATCTTTGGCAGACTTATAAATCCTTGATCCACAGCTATGTCAAAGTAGTCTCAGTGGTTCTACAGAAAGGGGAGCTGAAAAAATGTCTGGCATCCTCCTAGCTTGCCATCTCTCACATCTTCTTGTTTTGGTTTTATAAGTTTGCTTTGGTTTGAAAATTCCAGTCTCACTCATACAACAACAGATGGAAGAAGTATAAAGTAGGAAGTAAGTATAAAGAATTAAAGAATTAATTATTCTAAATCAACCTTTTCTACAGTAGTGAGAAAAGGTTTGTGAACCCTTGGGAACTACCAGGGTGTCAACAGTGATAACTCACAAAATGTGGTCTGATCTTTATCGTAGTCTCAGTTTTAGTTATAATTTTATTTATATATACACACAGCACCTTTCACAGGTAAAAAACAAAAAAAGACAA
>VUQR01022506.1:26898-37023 GCA_015108515.1 Hemichromis elongatus
GGAATTAGAATGAGAGATATTTTATTGGACACAAGATGGCGCTAAGATGCCAGAGATGGAAAAACGGAAACGCTGCTGCTAAAGATGCAGCACTAAGGAAAGCTAGAGAAAATTTCCTCAAAAAAGTGCAAGCAGCAGCGATGGGATAAAAGCTCCTGTCAGCAGTAACTCCTCGCTGTTAGGTGAGCATGTAAGCTGTGTTTGGAAAGCCCACAGGTCGCAACTAGTCCCAAGTTTGTGCTTGTTGTCCCGTCCAAGGATGGCACGAATGTACTGCATGAGTGTTTTGCTGTACCGATGAGAGAATGAGAGAGAGTGCAGGCCCCGACGTGTCTTTGTATGTGTTTGTCTGATAAGAATGATTACCAACAATCCCAAAGTGTCAAATGTTCAGCCAATACAAGCAAAGAAGCTCATTTGTCAGTGGAAAATGAAGACAAGCCAAACAACAGCAAGGAAAGAGATGGAGGTGAAGGAGGTGAAGATCATAACTCCAAAATTAACCAGCCTACCTGGAGCCATTTTTGAATGTGCCTTTTATCTCTGCTGTTTACATGCTTTTTCCATTGTGGACCAGTTATTGCAGCCTTTCACAATACATCAAAACTGCAGTTCATCATTTGATCAATAATTAATTGTAAAGACCAAAAAAGGAAGAAAATAAAACTAGGTTTTGCCGTCAGGAGTCTCCCTAAAATCTGCCAAAGGTCTGACTGTTCTGACATGTTTTTACACTAAAACTCAAAAAGCCGGTATCTGTGACGCCGTCATTCAAAACTATTTAAATGGCGCAAAAGTCGGAAGGTTTGATCCGTGGTTGATCCAGTCTGCATGCTTAAGTAACCTTGGGTGAGATACTGAAGCCTGAGTTGCTCTCCATGCTTTCGCTGGAGTGTGAATGTGTGAATGTTAGATACAGCAAGCACTCAGACACAGAAAAAAGTGCTCGAAAGAATGGGCGAATGAGCCATGTTATACAAAGCGCTTTGAGCGATGAAACAGAGTACAAAAGTGCATTCCATTTCCCTTAATAAACCCTTATCCAGTCTGCAAACATGAACTGGATAAACAGTTAAGAAAACGAATGGCTGTGATTAAATGAAATCAAACAGGTCTGGATGAATATCTTATCTGGGCTCTGAACACTGTAAACTTAAAATCACTGAAGTACTGAAGATTTACTTAGTTCTTTAAAAAAAAAAAGGAAAAGAAGGAAATTGTGTTAGCAACTGAGTCATAATAATTTTAGTACTGTGCAACATGCAAAATGTTGCACCCACTCCAGACGAGCAACAAGGAGCACATCAACACAAGCTGATGAAGAGCGCACCAGTTACCATTTACCTTCATCTCTTTCTCTTGTGTGGATTGAATAAAAAAGATTCTTTATGACAGGTTTAAAGTGCTATTCTAAACTATTGCTTCTAAAAAAATATCTAAAGCTTTAAGAGACCAAAAGAAAGAAATATTACTCACAGGTTTCCCAGAAGGGCCCCTCTCTCCCGGATTTCCAGCCTTGCCCTTCAAGAAGAGAAATATACATATGAACGATTGAGATGTATTGCAATACATTAGGTTAACTCAAATCAAACCCATTACCGTGTCTGGTGGTGATACAGTTCCAGCTACTACTGCCCACATAGGAGAAAGGCACGTTTGACATTGACGGCTCAAACATCGAGTTTTGGGGCATTACTCTCAGATGAAGACAAAAATGTTTTACAGTTTTACAGGAGGAGTAAATAAATGTGTTGTTCATTTATCTTTAACTGCTTGATGGTTTCGGCACAAAACAGCTCAAATGTTTACTTTCATCTCGTTACTCCTCAGCTTATTGAGATCAGGTTTCTTTCACTACAGACCGCCAGCAGCAAAGGCAAATTAGATTTGCGTCTAACCCGCTACAGGGGCAACGAGGCCAAAGCCCCACTCTGAAGATAAAAATCGATTCAAGTCCCATGAAGCTTTTTCACCAGGCAAACTGTTGTTGTTTTTGATACTGTTTGAAATCAGACGCACTCATGACTTTTCCATGAGGTGAATGTGCATCTTCAAAAAGGGGTGCGTGCTTGTTGGCTTGTCCGATGCAGCTGGATGAAGCCTATTGTACGACTTTTTTGTGATCATTCTTGGCTTCAAAAAAAGGAGGCTATATGTAAATGTACTCAAACGCCTTCAAATATATGTAAAACACACAGCATTCCATTATTTCCCATCTCTGTCTTATACAGATGTGAAAACACGTTGACCTAAAGACTACTTACTATGAAGCCTGGCTCTCCTTTAGGTCCGATCTCCCCCTTTTCACCCTGAAAAACGCACCACCATTTGGAATTAGTGTCAATTTCCTACTATAGTTATACAATCTTCACATATGCGTGCTGATGTTACCTTGATGCCCTCAGGACCCAGTTCTCCCAGTGGGCCATCTGGACCTCGGGGCCCCTGTGCAAAAATAAGACGAGCCACACCACTGAACATCACTACACAAAGAATGAACAGTACTTTCAGCATCAAAGCTTTCACATGCTCTCTATGGTTAATGAAACAGCACCAGCAACAAAGTAAACTGCTCAAAAAATAAAGGAAATAATAATAATATGGATTGCATTTATATAGCGCTTTACAATTCCACTATTCATTCACACACTGGTGGAGGCAAGCTACAGTTGTAGCCACAGCTGCCCTGGGGCAGACTGACAGATCGCACCAGTAGGTAGTAGGGTAAAGTGTCCAAGGACACAACGACCAGAACAGAGAGCTCAGGGATCGAACCAGCAACCTTCCGGTTACAGGATGAGCGTCCCAACCCCCTGAACCACGGTCGCCAAGTAATTAAACAACACTGTGTAACTCACACTTCTGTGAAATCAAACTGTCCACTTAGGAAGCAACACTGATTGACAATCAGCAGTTTTACATGCTGTTGTGCAAATGGAATAGACAACAAGTGGAAATTATAGGCAATTAGGAAGACATCCCCAATAAAGAAGTGGTTCTGCAGGTGGTGATCACAGACCACTTCTCAGTACCTTTGATTTCTGGCTGATGTTTTGGTCACTTTTGAATGCTGGCAGTGATTTCGCTAGCACGCATTAGACAGAGTCTACAACCCACGCAAGGGGCTCAGGTAGTGCAGCTCATCAAGGAATGGCACATAAATGCGAGCTGTGGCAAGAAGGTTTGCTGCGTCTGTCAGTGTAGTGTCCAGAGCATGGAGGTGCTACCAGGAGACAGGCCAGTACATCAGGAGCCGTGGAGGAGGCCGTAGGAGGGCAACAACCCAGCAACAGGACCGCTAGCTCCACATTTGTGCAGGGAGGACCAGGAGGAGCTGTGCCAGAGCCCTGCAATGACCCCGTGCAATGACCCCCCAGCAGACCACAAATGTGCATGTGTCTGTGTCGGTTATAAACAGACTCCATGAAGGTGGTATGAAGGCCTGACGTCCACAGGTGGGGGGATGTGTTTACAGCCTAACACCGTGCAGGACGTTTGCATTTGCCAGAGAACACAAGATTGACAACTTCGCCACTGGCGCCCTGTGCTCTTCACAGATGAAGCAGGTTCACACTGAGCACATGTGACAGACGTGAGAACTTCCTGCTGCCTGCAACATCCTCCAGTATGACCGGTTTGCCAGTGGGTGAGTAATGGTGTGGGGTGGCATTTCTTTCGGGGGGCCGCACAGCCCTCCATGTGCTCGCCAGAGGTAGCCTGACTGCCATTAGGTACCAAGATGAGAACTTCAGACCCCTTGTGAGACCATATGCTGGTGCGGTTGGCCCTGGGTTCCTCCTAATGTGAGACAATGCTAAACCTCATGTGGCTGGAGTTTATCAGCAGTTCTTTCAAGACGAAGGCATTGATGCTATGGACTCGCCCGCCCTTTCCCCAGACCTGAATCCAATTGAGCACATCTGAGACATCATGTCTCGCTCCATCCATCAACCCCACGTTGCACCACAGACTGTCCAGGAGTTGGAGGATGCGATGCTTTAGTCCATGTCAGTGAGGAGATCCCTCAGAAGACCATCCACCACCTCATTAGGAGCATGTCCAGGCATTGTAGGGAGGTCATACAGGCACATGGAGGCCACACACACTACTGAACCTCATTTTGACGTGTTTTAAGGAATTACATCAAAGTTGGATCAGCCTGTAGTGTGTTTTTACACTTTAATTTTGAATGTGACTCCATATCCAGACATCCATGGGTTGCTAAATTTCATTTCCATCAATAATTTTTGAGTGATTTTTGTTGTCAGCACATTCAACTATGTAAAGAGCAAAGTATTTTATAAGAATATTTCATTCATTCAGATCTAGGATGTCTTATTTTTGTGTTCCCTTAATTTTTTAGAGCAGTGTAATTAGTCTGTATTGTTTGTCTGTTTGGGGAGGTGTTCCAGCCTGATGTAGCAGCCTTCCACCCCCACAGACATTCCAGTGGTTTCACAGCACTGTACTGTAGGGCCACCTTATAGATCTATAACACTGACCCCCCTTCCCTCTTTATTTTTGCTCCATGCTTTTAGGCCCTTTAAGCTTATCTCTCCATTGAGTCTCCCTTTTATATCTCTTCCTTTGAGGACAAATCTGCTGCTCTTTTGTTTGAGCCTCTCATGTCACTCTGCTCTTTTATCATCCTTGTAGGATTTATCGTTATATTCTTGTTCCTTTAGTTCACCTCTCCAACCTCAGTCTAGATTTAAACACCATTGAGTCATTTATTTTTGCCTAACCTTTCATGATATAATGGATGCTATGTTCATTTATCTGTTTAATCTGGTCATAGGGTGGAAAAAAAACCTTAGTGGCATGTACACTGACTGCAGGCATGTGACACACATTCACCCCCTGCAGTGTGGCACGGAGGTCGTGGAGCAGAAAAGTTATGACAAGTTGCCATAAGGGTTGCTGTCATTTTAAATGTATGGTGGGTTTGACAGCATTCAACTTGATGACCTTAGTTAGTTGCAAGTATATCGTGGCTCAGGAACAGAATGTGTGCAGTTTAGCTGCTATATTCAACATCCAATAACCAAAGATTTGAAACACTGATATTTTTGTAAACCAGAGATTTTTTATTTGCCTCAATCAGTTTGGTCAGCTTCGCTTTCTATCTCACGACTGACCAGATGTATTCTTATAATTTCCCATAAAGGACACATTCATCTAGAAAACTGCTGTTTGGTGCAGAAGATACTGTAAGTCGATGCAAACTATCAGTTTAGAAGAGCGATATTAGCAAAAATAAAAGGTTGAAATGTCCAAAATGAGCTTCTGCTGGCTAACACAAGCCCAGCACTTTACAAGAAAGCACCAAACTTTTAACTACCCTGCTAGTAAAAGAAATTTGGAAAAGCTACTTATGTGTTAACAATTAAATGATTCTTCAGGGATTTTTCTAAATGTCAAGATACAAAAAGCGAGTTTGTTTCCAATCAATTAAAAAAAATCCAATCTTTTTTAGAGGGCAAACAGATTTCTGTTAATACCACAAGATTAACCACAGGACTGCAGTAACCTTATTAAAAGATAACAAGACATGGCTGTAGCTGTGGCATGTATATCTGCCAAGTTGGTTCAGGATTTTAATTTTGCTTCCTCCTTAATTTCTGCTGCTGTAGAATTTTAATTCTTAGAGAATCTCAAACACAGAAACCAGAAACGGTTCTTTGCCACCTGCAGGTGTTGTTCTTCTCTCTGCCACACGGTGTCCCACCAGCACTAAAACACCTCACTGGTTTGACCCCACCGTGATGTCTTCTAACACTAGATTCATGGGGCTCGTGAAACAGTTGTAATTGCACCTATAAAGAAGCTCAGGCCATGTGGAACGACATCCACATGTCTTTTAATTGCTTCGAGCTCTTGTTTATGCGAAAGAAGATGTGATGTGAAACAGACAAACCAAAGGTCTGATGAGGGAAGAGTGTTTTTTAAGGGACTGATGCAGCTTGTGCCCAAATGTCTCCTCTTACCCTTCTACCCTTTGGCCCAGCAATGCCTGGACTACCCCTTGGTCCCGGTGGACCCTGTCAGAAAAAACAGCGTGGACATAGAAACGAAATTAGTGAGAACACAGACCAAGAAATTAGAAGAAGAAAGCAAAAAATAAGAATAAAGTTTGAAGGTTTTCATAATATTTGGTGGAGTTATGGTTATCATATTTAGATAACATAACTATGCATCTTATAACCACATCATCACTAATCCTGTGAACCTACTGCATGCTGCACAAAGACCTTACTGGAAATAATCATCAGCTAGTCAGACGCACCGTTTACTGCTCCACGCTAAATTGTGACAAACAGGGAAACTGACGTATCAAACAGCCCTCATAAACTTTAGGTGTTTACAAAGACGAGCGTGATCCTTCAGCACAGTTTAAGGGCTCAAGAAAATCTTGCAATTTAGGTATTTACAGACATCCAGCCAAGACACTCAGTATAGAAGATGAAATTCAGTAATACACAGGGAGCAAAAAGAACTCAGCAAAGGAAGGTGATGACAAAATATATGCATATAGGGAGCTATGCATGGAGTTTAAATCATGCATGTTTTTGCTGCTTCACTTACAGGTGCACCTTGCATGCCGATGTCCCCTGGGCTTCCTGGCAACCCTGGATAACCCTGACAACAAAAACAAAGGGGAAAACATGTCACTCTTTATTGATATCTCCTACAAAATCATTTTTAAAAAGTAAAAGCGGTGGACGCTACATAAAATATCCAGGCTTAGCTGCATTAGGTTTCGGGATCAGCGACTAATCTGGGGCAGCAGTGAAAAGAACTGTTTCATATTATGTTGTCTTAGAATGGGCTCCAGGCTGTTCGGTGTTGTGGTTCTCACCCACATTTTACAGTATTTTCCTATAATTATCTATGAGGGAATAACACCCAAAATTCAAAGAAAGTCACTAAAGACAAGAACACTTTCCAGAAAATGCTAATCCTGCAAATCGCCTTTGAACAGAAACAGAATTTCTGGATATGGTCATTGTAATCTGTAATGATTACACGGCAAGCCCCCACACTCAACCTCCACTCCTTGTTAATGCGGCTACATTACAGCCCCGACAAATCACTGCGATCCCTTTCGTAGCTCACAAATATCTCGCTCATTCTTAGCCAAACGTGCATGCTAGCCATTTGACGGCCACCAAATTAGTTAGATCAGGTCTGGGGCCTCTTGAAGATGCATGCCGCATTACAGCACATATAGAAAATACTGCTGCATTTCTTTTTACTTAGTTTCTCTGAAGATGAACAGAGCCACAGTAATCATCACACGAACAAATCTTCCATAGCAGTGAATGGGATAATGTAAAATGAACATTTTTGTATCATTATCAATGGGTGCTAATGTTCACTCAGCTTTTGCACAGCTAGGCTATGGTTTGGCTAATTTTACTGTTATAATTATCTTTTAGAAACCTATTCTCGTAACCTCCAAGTATACAGTAACTGCACGTTTATTTGCAGCAATACTCTATATTGTGCTACTATCAGTACATTAATGCATATACAGTGAAAGGTTTCCACTGTGCAAGCACCTTCGACAATACTGTGGAGAGAACCATTTTGCATTTGTACCTTCAAAAGTTGCAACACTGAGTAATCTGGAACTCGGGTCTCTAGAGGGTCTGCTTTCATTTCCAGGAACTAAAACTTGTAACATCTGCCAAAGCTTACAGCCAGCATCGCTTAGTGGTTCAAATTTAATTCATCATCTTTAGCCATAAGTTTACTGTTTTAGTGTATTAACGCTGTAACATAACTGATTACTTGGAAACCCTTTTAGCTCTCAGACAATACAGAAAAACAGAGCGCTGCAGAATATCCTGAGTGCCTGCACTTACCCCGGGCCCCTTCTCTCCGGCTGGACCTGTTGGACCTGGTGGTCCCCGGTCACCCTGGGGGAAAAGAAGCAGTTGATTATTAAACCATGACCTAAAACCTCAACACACATTCACATACATTTCTCCTAATAAAAGCCATGAAAGTGTAGAAGATCAATGTGACAGTGGTTTACATATCGCAGATGCTATATAAATCTCTGTGGCCCTCTGCACATTATAATAAAAGCAAAAGGTAAGCCCAGCTAATCAGCAAAGCTTCCAAGGGTTTCTTTTTAACCCCTGTAACACTTGTTATTCCACCTTGTCTCACACAGGGATCAGAATATTTCTATGGAACTGTTTTGGAAATACTTTAGGGCAGTATTAAACAAATATTATTCATATATCTATAATGTGAAAAGAATTTTTAGGCTGTCAGGGTATGGCTGGTGCTGACAGATTGAACCAGGAGGAGGATTTTTGTGTAAGAGGAGTAGGAGGACAAGCAAGAATCTGACAAGCAGATGGCTTCCCACCACATGAACATGTTCTGACAAACGGGCCTTCTGGATAGGAAGGAAAAGGGGCTGCAGGTTGAGATAGAGGGAGGGAACAATGACTGTACAGAAACTAAAAAGGTGTGTAATGGTGTGCAGTTTTTACTGGCATAAGCTGAGGTGGAAAAAGCCCTCTGTCAGAAACAATTACATTTTGAGAGTTTTTAACATCCATAGACGAGCAAATTTGTCTAAAGAGTCTGGTAGTCATACTGAATGGAAATGTTCCCTTCATTATAGCTTGAGGTTCAGCAGAGGGGCGGAGGGTTGAAAGGCAATAATTGTGATGTGGATTTGACAACATTGTTGTGGATGTGAGCGTGTTGAGTGTTTACACAAGCACGTGTTCTGGGGCTTGTGGGCCTCAAGCCATGGCTGCTTAACATAGGCCTAATTATATAGGTCTGCCACTGACAGGCAGGCAGCTGATGCTGTCTGACAGCCTAATGACAGAGAAACACACACCTTACCTTTTCACCGGGAACCCCTATCACCCCAGCTATCCCAATCAGGCCTGCTGGACCCTGGAGAGGAGAGGAGAGGGATAGCGTTAAAAAGAAACACATCACGAGAGGTTATATCTGCACAAAAACCCAATCTTCACTCGTCAAAGGGTTACTTCCCAACTAATCATGGCAATGTAAGAGGTCATAGATTACAATCTAATGCTTACGTAAGCAAAAATGTAGGCACTGCAAAGATGAAGAGAAACCCGAAGGGGTGAAGATCATTTTTACTAGCGCTACTTCAAGCAACTCAAAATCACATCTTGACTTTCATGTTTTGTTTTGGAAGTTTTTTTTTTTCCTAGAAACTTGTAAAATGGATTAGTGCTTCACTAAAAAGACTGAGAGAAACAAAGGAAAAGTAAACACATCAATATGTGCCAGTAACCATGGTATAACAATATTAATTCCAAATCCACTTCACAACCCATGTGGTATTGATACAGGGGCATTATTCAAAAAAGCCAGAAAAATGCTTGTTATGACTGCTGGAACTAAACTGTTGTCTGGCAAAAAAGAAAAAAAAAAGTAACAAATAACTTTTTTTTTTAATTGCACAATAGCAGCAGCTAGGACTTACTGCTCACATACTAGGTTCACACAGCGCTCAGAGTCAAGAAAAGCTATTTTGTTAAGGACTCGTTGTGGGGGAACCACCAGAAAATATAAGTACGGAAATTAACCGAGCTTAACCATTTCCAGATTAGTCATGCTGGGATGGGAGGGTGGACTTCGTTCTATAGTTTGAAGCAGTGCCAACTGCTCCACTGGAGTAAAACGGCAAAAAGTGCAGTAAAGAGAAAAAAAAGTTTGTCCGTGTTACTAAATATGCAAGTATGTAAAGTGAGAATAAACAGGAAGGAATGATGTGAGACGTGCAATTATCACAAGCCAGACTGAAGCCTCGGGATTAAGCATGCATGCATTACAACACCAGATTTTTGTGTAATAATTCAAACGACTGCCTGACTGCAGAACACGCTGGCCAACCACTAAAGCCAATGTGGTCAGTCTGTGGCTGTGTCTGTTGTGTGGGCCGGTGTTGGTTCCCATGACTGACATAGTTAACACACTGACACAGATTCTTTGGGACTGCTGTTCTTACTTACACCATGTAGACATATATGTGTGGCTCTATATGTAGAGGAAAAAAGAGACAGAGTCTGAGGCTGAGACCAAAGTGGCACACAAGAAACAGACCACAATGACAGACAT
>VUQR01022534.1:0-14677 GCA_015108515.1 Hemichromis elongatus
TGTTTCACAAATGGTTGAATTTCCCCCCTCAATTTGTACCCCTCCTCCCTCCGGAAAAAAACAAACAAAAAAACAACAACTTTACACTCACACAAAAAATAACAGGAAAAAAAAAATCCCTCTTCTATTGTCAGTCCCAAGTCTGGATAAGGAAAGAGTGGTTGCAGCAGTGGGTTGTCTGATGTGCTCCAGCGGGGTTTGTGCTTAGATCAACCCAACAGGAGGGGTGAGTGAAGGCGATGTCGAGGGTCACAAAAATCAACACGACTCATTCTAAGGCGCATAGACGTGCACCCAAAATTAGAAAAAATCATTGGATGGAAGATTTTGAAGAAAAATCTGATGGTGGGGCGAGAGCAAAGGTTAGGTCATCAAAAACCAATAGGGTTCATCTATTGTGGTCGATACTGTTGTCAGTAATTTTGAAAACAGCTGAATGCAAACTTTCCAAGATACATTTATTCGAAATTAAAAGCTTGGCCAGATGGCGGCGCTAGAGTTTCATTATCAAGGGGCCTTTTATGTATTCAATGGATAAGCACAGTACCTGGCACAAACGTTTGGTCAACAATTGTATTTAAACCATGTGGTAGCAGTAGTTGAGGAGAATCAGAGGGTTAAATCCAAAAGAACGAATCACAAAACAATAACAATAATTAACACAGATATTTGGAAGCAGACTTAAGATGTGAGGGAAATTCACAAAGATGGAGCTGCCACCAGATCTTACCCCCCACAAGATTGATATGTATGATAGTCAGAAGCTTGGACCCACCCTCTCATCTAATGTTTTTTCTTTCTTTATTTTTTATGAGGACGGCCCCAGGAAAGGGGCAGCAGTCATCTCTGCTGCTGAGTGTAAATTCATCAGAGTCACCAGCCTCAGAAATCTCAAGCTACCAGCATTTTAGATTAGAGCCCAGATATCACAACAGAGAGGCGAGTCTGGAACACCTGACATAAGAGCAGAGATCTGATTCTGGCATTCATATGTTACTCTCCTCTCTGCTTTGATGTAATATACGAATGACAACAACTTAGAGGCTTAGAGGCGACAACTAATACAGAAAATACAAAATTAAGTCAAATTTGCAAAGAAAAAGAAAAAAACCCCTCAAGAGTCCATAATAAACAACTGTGTTTGAAGAGAGTGCCATAAGGAGGTGTCCCAGTGTAGCTCCATCGCTCTGTGGAGAGGGGAGAGTCTTTCAGTGGGACAATCATTTTTTTCCAACTGTTCAACCAAAAACTTTTTTTCTGTGTTTTTCCTACATACGTGTTTTCTATCTAACATTCACACAACGATGCACTGAAGAGTAACATGGTGCTAGTGTCTTGTCTTCGGTATACAGACTGAATCATGCCACCTTCTAATTGATAAGCGATCTCCTATTAATGTTCCTCTATGAGTAATCATCATCCCTGTTGGACAACATCTCCCACCCCATGCAGGAGACTCTGACAGCCCTGAGCAGCTCCTTCAGTGGCAGGCTGAGGCACCCGGACGGACAGGTTTCGAAGGTCTTTCCTCCCCACTGCTGTCACACTCCACAACAAAGCCTGCAGCTAATTTCTTTCAAACACTGAAACCAACACGTGCAGTAAATCTTTTATATGTACAATATTTTTCTTCTTGCCTATTACTCAGATGTACATAGCACTTGTATTTGTATTGTATTCTATTTTATTCTATTGTATATTCTATTCTATTCTATTCTATTGTATATAGTATTTTATTTTATCTTATTCTATTACATTCTGTGCAATATATTTTTTATTTTTTATTCCTAACATGCAAATTTCCCACCTGTGGGAATAATAAAGGTCATCTTATCTTATCTTATCTTATCTTATCTTATCTTATCTTATCTTATCAGTGCTTAATAGTTTACTAACCTTAACTTTTTTCACAACATTAAAAAAACTTAAACAGTTTTTGTCATTTCATATCACCGTGATCTAAACCAGTGGTTGCCAAACTTTTTATAGGCCCTCCTTTGTTTTACAAAGAAATCTCAGCGCCCCCCACGCAAAGACATCCTCCAGCTACACACATTTATTATTATTTCACAGCTCACCTACTGCTACATACACGGGTATTTTTGAAAACGCAGCTTTTTCTGTGCGTTTGGGCTTTTCGTCCACAACTAACCCAGATAGCAAAGATCCATTGACAGAATGTTGAATCATCATCAAGCAATTCTATTGAATCAAAGTTGAAATCTGATGTTGCTGACCTTTTGAATCACTGAAAACTGAGATTTTTTTTAAAAAAAACTTAAAAAGGTGGAGGTTTTCGAAAGGTCCGTTTACCTGTGCACGAGGAATACGAACATTTGGTCACGCAACGTCAAAGGTGTGTACGTTTTTTGAGGTCACGCTGTGCGCCACGTTATTGTTTACATGAGATGGATTTCTACAATGGCGGATAAAGACAAAATGCTGTTGCTGGTAACCTCGCTATCTGACGCTTACATGTACACACGCAGTTACTGTTCCTCCATTTAGAAAGAAGGAGGCGTCAGAGCGAACACCGGACGTGGCTTTAGACGAACTCACAAACAAATCTCAGCGTCGTCGTCGGTTTAAAATGCATTTAAAAAAATAATTAAATATATGTATGATTTGTGCATTTTGTCCATTCCTAAGTTGTGAGTCTACACTCGCCATATTTCACGGCGCTGTGACTTATGATTATGAATCACTCAGACTAATGTAAACTTTTCAGTTTCTTTCTTTATTGATTAAACTCTATCTAAGAGAACCACTGAGACAAAATCCAAAATACTCTTTATTAATATTTAAAAAAATGAAGGCACTTGAAAAGTAACACAAAATTATTTACCCGTTCAGAAAAACACAAAACTTTAAGAAGTACAAAACCCTGTTTACTCTTTCCCTCCCAGGCTTCTAGACTTCTGTTTCGGGGTGGCTGTAGGTCACCTGCTGATCGGAAGGTTGGTGGTTCGATCCCTGGCTCCTCCAGTCCGCATGTCAAGTATCCTTGGGCTATACTAACCCCAAGTTGCTCTCCGATGCATCCATCGGAGAGAGAATGTAATTAGAGAGAACAAAGTTCATAGAGCTTGTGAGATTGGGTGAATGTAGCATGCTGTATCAACAGTGCTTTGAGTACTCCAGGAAAGTAAAAAAGAATCAGACCGTTTATCAACGGTTAGAATTTGGTATGTTCTTGACAGCGTTTTTTACATGGAGATATGTTTTCAAAACTGCACGCGTGGTCGGGATTTAAAAAAAACAACAAAAAAACCCGAAAACGGACAATCTCCATTTTCAGAAATACCCGTCCAAGTAGCCTTAAATCTAAACTTAATACACCTTTATGGTGTGATTATTTTACGTACAGTTTTTTAAATTAAAGATGTATGCTGTACAATCATGCCACCCTGGAAAAAGAACAGTTCAAAAGAATCATTAAATGTTCCAAAGGTACCATGATATTCATTCCCACGATTATTGTATGCACGCAAACACACACATATAAAACTAGTAAATAAATATAAAATCTGTGTTAATTTTAATCAACGAAAACCCAACAAAGAAGGAGCGTCCGTCACATAGAACATCACCCTGCAGAGAAAAAGCATTTAACTGGGAGAGTCTCGCGGGCGATACGTAACTACGGCTGGTATCGCGAGTCAAAAGAGTCGTTTGATGACGGTGGCGGGAAAAACCAAGGTGGCGGGAAATGCAGCGTGGTCAACACACGATAGGGGGTGCTGTTGTGCAGATACCGTGTGAAATGCGCCACAAAAAATAGATAAATAAATAAAAGAAAAAATAAAAGAAAAAATTGAATCTACACCATTATTTTTTTTCAATTATTTTTTGGGCGGTATAAAAATACAATAAAGCATTATGTCATGGTTTACGGTTTTAAATGTTTTTATAAAATCTGTTGTGTGAAGATACTGAGAGGGGAGGGAGAAAAAAAAGACTGGAGGGGAGGGGGGTGCTGTGGACTTAATTATAACAGATTGGCGTGTACGTGGTCGTGTGTGTCGACTAGGGGGGTGGGAAAAATTATAATTTTAATCATTTCGTGAGTTTCAAAGCAGGTGAAAGCGTGCTGTAAGGTTAGCGTGCGCTGTGTTTTTACATGTCTTCTCAGCTCAGAGGGCCTCTGTTGTATAATTATAAGGGAAGCAGCAGCATCTCGTGGTGGTATTTGGAGCCCAGCAGGCGTGGAAAGAAAGTGCGTTGTTGTTAGTTGACACTGCTCATCACCCTCATCCTCATCCGGCCTGCTGAGAAGCGAAGCCGGGAGCTGGAGTTTGAAACGGAGCGCTCACAATGGCGGTAAACCTGGATAAGGACGCATACTACCGCCGGATCAAGAGATTATACAGCAACTGGAAGGTAAAATAAATAAAATAAAATAAAGGAGGAGTTGATGTGAAGCATGTGTCCGCTTGGTATGCCTTAGCGGAGAAAAGTGGTGCTGCTGGCGTCAAGTTAGCCGCGTTTTTTTTGCGCGAGCGAGCGCACTGTTGTTGGGGTGAGCGGTGATGTGTCCCTCGCTCATGTCCAGGGCGAACACAGGCAATCACCTGCGCTCTTTTACTCCTTTTTATTTCACGCAAGGCCCAACCTTTGCACCACCTTTATTTTGTTTTGTTCTTGTCTCCCCTGGTAGGCTGGCTGCCTCAGGTTAGCACACCAAAATCGCCCCATTCACCAGGCTAACTAGCGTGCTAGCATGTTAACTTTACTCCAAGCTAACTTACTAGCCGAGCGGCTAACTGTGTACCAGCCACTTCTGATTTAACACTTAAACTGAGATGAAGCCGTGCTGTGAGCGTCGTCAGGCACACAGATTTACCTGACAGGTGGCTAACTGCACCACTTGTTTACATTTACTGCCACATCGCACTTGGCAGCATGCTAACGTTAGCTGGCTAGTTAGCATGAGAGTAACGCCAGCATCCTGGTGACATGTGCAAGATGCCCAGAGCTGCTTTCTTTATAACCGTTCTCGCCTTTGTTTGAGGATTCCTGCGTGAATTATTTTATTCTTAAGTGCACTCTTTTCAGAGATTGAAGTCGATTTTAAGAGCTGCTGCCTCTTGTTGCTGACTTTGCAGCTCATATTTGACCCCATGTCACGCTCTCAGGCTGCTTAACTGTTTCATGTGCATTAAAACTGCTAATTAAAGCCTCCAAAGCACCTTTAATGGGAATCTATATAATATAACCATATATCCTGAATGATAAACTGGATTAACTTTGAGTTGTGTCTGTGCCACAAGTTCCCCAAAGAACAAGTCCAGATGGAGTAGGAGCACCTCACTGTGGACCTCATTATGTGCTCTTTATTATCTCATGCCTGACATCAAACTTTGTGTATGTTTGTGTTTTGCAGAAAGGAGAAGATGAGTTTGGCAAAGTCGACGCTATCGTGGTGTCTGTGGGGGTTGATGAGGAAATTGTATATGCCAAATCCACAGCCATACAGGTGAGTGTGGAGCAGCATGTGAAGGGAACTGCTGCCTTCTCTGTGAATTTAGGATGGGACTAAGCATTTAAAATGGAAATGATTGCTGCACAGTGACAGCAGTCAGTCTGAGCTACTTAAATGACTTTAATGAGCTGTATGGTTTTTTTTGGTTTTTGTTTGGTCTTGGCTTTTGCAAGAATTTCAGCTTTGTCGAGTTGCAGTCTGGCTGCCATTAGCGCCTGCATGTCAAGAGTGAGATGTGGGTGGATTACTTTTTGAATATTTGCATTGTGTGAAGATTTTAAGATTATATCTCTCGGCTGGCCTGGGAACGCCTTGGTGTCCCCCCGGATAAGCTGGAGGAGGTGACTGGGGAGAGCGAGGTCTGGGCTTGTCTACTTGGGCTGCTGCCCCCCCACGACCCGGCCCCGGATAAGCGGAAGAAAATGGATGGAAGGGTTTACCCTTGCACAACAATAACATATATATAAATTGTTGGGGTACAACACAAGTTACCGCTTGTTGCATCCTGTGTCTCAGCTGTCCTTGAGGGATAATCAAGTAAAAAATAATTATTTAGCTCCAAATGTAAAACGCCACCAAACTTACTACTCTCCCCTCCAACCTTCCCAAAATTAAAAAAAAAAACAGCCCCCAAACTTCTCCAGTCTGTTTAAATTTGTACTGTTTTTTTCTTCCTCAGACGTGGCTGTTTGGCTACGAGTTGACCGACACCATCATGGTGTTCTGCGACACCAAAATCATCTTCCTCGCCAGCAAGAAAAAGGTGGATTTCCTCAAGCAGGTGGCTGTAACTAAAGGCAACGAGAACGCTAACGGTGTCCCGCCCATCACCCTGCTCACCAGAGAAAAGGTAACGCACGTGAAGTCACACACACACACGCAGAAGTTGGTAAGAGTGTGAGATTTTTGGCTAGGTTTGTCCAAAAAGAGGAATCTGATTGGTTATCGAGTGCTTGAGAAAAATGGAAAGCTTCCTCTTTTGTGGGTTGAATTCTTCACTTTGTTTTGTTTCTTTATAAATCAGACGTTGCTCAGTCCAATGCAGTTTTATTTCTAAATCACATCTGTCATCTCAAAGTGGTTTTTATTATAAAGTAAAGCTCCTGCAGTACTACAGAGAAAACCCCAACAATCACATGACCCCTTATGATGAAGCATTCGGCGACAGTGGGAAGGCAAAGCTTTCTGTTAACGGGAAGAACCTCTGGCAGAACCAGGCTGAAGGGAGGGGCAGTGATCTGCAGTGTATATTTGTGGTGAAGGGAGGAAGAGATTAATAATAACTAATAGCGGGTGCAGTGTGGAGGGTATCGAGATTTTTAGCCACGTATCTTATCTGCTGACTTTCAGCAGGTACATTCTTCAAATATAGTTTCATTGCATGTGTGTAGTGACAAAAGAAAATGTTATTATTATTTGTTTTAATTTACAACAGAAGTCATTTCATTTTGTAACGGATACGTAATGTGATAAAAAGACACCGTGAGAGGAGCGGAGCAGCACTCGGAGTGGTCATGATCCTACAGATGGCCTGGTCTTGTATATCGGTTTTCTGAGGCTTTTTAATACAAGACTTATTCATATAAGCATTTTTTCCCCTCTACCTGTTTCTGCGCTTTGACTACTCTGACCGCTCTACAGTGCACACAAAGTGCGGTTGTTCTGCATGAGGTGCAGCGAGGGTTTGCACAAACTATCACGTCAACATCTTGGGTTGACGGTGTTATCTGACGTTCTTCCTCCTCCCTGGACAACCCCTCCATGCTCGAAGCGCTAAAAGCAGGCGGAGGGCTTGCTGTGAGGGTCTTCTGAAGAGAAAAACAAGGGTCGTAGAGGGTGGAGTAGTCATACTTCAAAAACTGCGTCCTTATGCACACACGTGGCTGCCACTTCCACGAAAGGACTGGGGTTAGTTGTCAGGTTGTAGCTGGAGGCGGGAGACCACACCAGATGCAGCCAGCACATAGGAGATAGTCTTGTGGATAGAAGGATGACTCGGATGTGATGGTTTTGTACTTGTGTAGAAACGGAAGAGGCAGGTTACTGTCAAATTGCAAAGAGCACTATGTTGGGATTGGCAGGAGTCAAAGTTTCTGCAAATGTGCTGAACGTTAAACGGGAGCAATTGGCGCCTGTGTGTTATCTCGTTGCCTCGTGTGGGTTTTAAAAGGTTGTAAATGGGGAAGGGGAGTCTGCTAAATATTATTTTTTTCCTTATGGGCTTTTATTCGTGTGTTACTTGTCTTTCAGAACGAGAGCAACAAGGCCAACTTTGACAAGATGATCGAGGCGATCAGAGGCAGCAAAGAGGGCAAGACGGTGGGCGTGTTCAGCAAAGACAAATTCCCCGGAGATTACATGAAGAGCTGGAATGACACGCTTTCTGCTGAGGGACTGGAGAAGGTGAGGCGCGGTCCCAACACATCAGTCAGGTCTGTGAATGTCACGTTCCCGTTTCAGTCGTGATCAGCTGTGCTGTTCTTCTGCCTGCAGGTGGACATCAGTGCTGTGGTCGCCTACACGATGGCGGTGAAGGAAGACGGAGAGTTGGCCCTGATGAAGAAGGCGGCAGCCATCACCAGCGAGGTTTACTCCAAGTTCTTCAAGGAGCGTGTGATGGAGATTGTTGATGCTGATGAGGTGAGGTGGAGGAGCATCTGGACTTGATCTTATGTTTTCAAACTTTGTTGCTGTTTGCAATCAGTTTAAGAACAGCTTAAAGGACACAATTTATCCACGTCATAGTGTTTGCATCACTTTTCAGTCATCAGTATATTGGTAGGTTGTGAAGGGCCACTGTAGCTTTTATATCTTTTGCTCCTCCCCAACAGAAAGTGCGTCACAGCAAGTTGGCGGAGTCAGTGGAGAAGGCCATCGAGGAAAAGAAGTACCTGGGTGGTGCAGATCCGTCCACCGTGGAGATGTGTTATCCTCCCATCATCCAGAGCGGCGGGAATTACAGTCTCAAGTTCAGCGTGGTCAGGTGTGTGCAGGTCCAGTCTCACTTAGAGCCAGGAGGGGTCTGTGGCTGATTTTGTCGCAGTTATCTAAATTGGTTTTGGTTTGGCTGGAAATGTATTAATTTATTATTTTTTTTAAATTCATTTTTAAGCAATGCTCTCTTTAAGATTCAGGTTCACAAAAGAGCTTCAAGGTTGATGCCTAAGTACGGCTCACAGATTATAAATTCAGTCAGCAGGACAAGACGAGGAGGAGAGACCAATGATCATTAACCGTCCCTCGTTTCCTCTCTGCACAGCGATAAGAACCACATGCACTTTGGTGCCATCACGTGTGCCATGGGGATACGCTACAAGTCGTACTGCTCCAACCTGGTGCGCACACTCATGGTAGACCCCTCTCAGGAGATGCAGGACAACTACAACTTCCTGCTGCAGGTGGAAGAGGAGCTGCTCAAGGAGCTCAAGCACGGTGATGAAACGGTTTCTGCTCTGTGTTCTGTAATCTTTGCACAGTCCAGAGTTTTAGAGCTTGAAACACTGGGAATAACGTGTGTGCAAATACAAAAACTACAGGTCGCCTGAGTAGCGTCTTGGAAAAATAGACATTGCAGCTTCTTGGAGGGAGTTTGTGATCTCTTCCATTGGTCTGTTTGTTTGTTCACAGACTAAGATGTTCAAGGTTTGTATATAACAGCTGGAGTTGCTAACTCGGAATGAGGATTTGCATTCACCTTCATTGTTAGGGCCAAAGGTCAGAGAAAATACATATGTAATGCTTTAAGGTCAAAGGTCAGACATTGGTTTAGCCCTCACTCTTTGGGGGAAGGTGTTCTTTTGTTTTTGTTAAAAGTGATGAAAACCAGCATCACATATTTTACCTTTTAGAAGCTGAAACTTGTTAACGTCTCTGCTTTAACCTGAAAGAATGACTGAAGTGATAATGAGTTTTAGGGTGCTGGAGGGTAAAGTGTCAGTGCTGACTGCGTGTGAACCTCCTGCACATCCTCTACAGGGGTCAAAATCTGTGACGCGTACAACACAGTCATGGAGTATGTGAAGAAAGAGAAGCAGGAGCTCGCGCAGAAGCTGACCAAAAACCTCGGGTAAGTACCCACGGGGGCTTTATTCTCTCGGCTGTCCTCGAACCCAAAACGCTCACGTCTTTGTGTCCTTCTCGTAGCTTTGCGATGGGGATCGAGTTCAGAGAAGGGTCGCTGGTTTTGAATGCCAAAAATCAGTACAAACTAAAAAAAGGTGAGACTGTCGACTCGGTTTGGCACACAGGTGATTTTATGCATCAATGAAAGTTCAACAGTTTCTTAAAGGAGACGTGTGTGTGTGTGTGTGTGTGTGTCCTTCAGGCATGGTGCTCAGCATCAGTTTGGGTTTTTCTGACCTGGTGAACAAAGATGCAAAGAAAGAAGAACAGAAGAAGTACGCCTTGTTTCTTGGTGACACAATACAGATCAATGAGGTAAGCAGGCCTGTTGGAGCAGATCCCAGCAGACGTCTTTATCAGACTTTCAAACCACAAAATAAAAACATAAAGGTTAACTATAATAAACAGTAATAACTGGTCTGTACCCAGTGTTAACCAGATGAACATGTTTCTGCTCAAGTCAACATTGCTGTCTTCATGCTGATGCTGAAACACGATGGTCAATCTTTTTGACGTCCTGGTGTGTGTGTGTGTGTGTGTGTGTGTGTGGTTTCAGCAGAGTAATGGCTTCAATTCATTATGAGGCCAGTTGATTTTCATTTACTCTGGGCTTCAACAATTAAAAGGAGCAGCTGAGGAGGTGATGGAGGGACCGGGACACCCAGAGGTCGACCACCACTTTAAGTGATAAATTAAATACTATTATCGGGACTCCTCCCCCTCCTTTTCCTCCTCACTCATTTCAGCTTCATCGCTACACAGGACAACCGAACACACCAGCACTTACCACGACCACAAGGCCACAAGGCAGGCGAGCCTTTCACAAGTGGGGCTGGTTTCTACTTACCTGCAGTTTTGACTTTGTTATCCACAAGTAACTTTTTTTTAAGGACCTGGCCTGAAAAAAATCTAAACAACTCCTCATCACAGAGTTCAGCTCCTAGTCATGCCGTCTGCCTTTAAAACCACATGTTCAAATGGGTCGTTCTAATTAGCTCACTGGATTTGAGCATTGTGTTGTAACAGGAGAAGCCATGACTCGGTTTCTGAAGTTTCTTCCTTTCAAGATGTTTCACTATCAGCTGTGAGTGGGAACCACAGCAGCTCAAACACCAAGTGTCAAGTGTAAAGCTGTTGGCTGGGGTGGCCAAGTGCATTAAACTCCCTGAGGCTCTTCTGAGGATTCATAATTAGACTAAGAAATTGGTGATATCAAAGTGATTACATCCATTTTATGTACTATCTGCACTAAACAGCAAGTGTCCAATCACAATCCCTTTAAACCACACCCAAACCAACAGAGTTAACATTAAGGTCCTATAAACCTAATATAAAAGACCTTGGTATAATCTTTGATTTCAATCCATCATCATTTTTTTTTCAATTAAGAATAAAGATAGTTAGCTAATGTCAAACCTTTATTTGTCACATGCAAAGTTGTTACCTGCAGTGAAATTGGACCCCTTCCGACTGGGGTTCCAATGAATGTAATGTCAACAGAATGCATGCCACTGATTGGTCAGGGAGTGATGTCACTGGATAAATCGGAGAGTGACTGCTTCACACGAGTCGAACCCGCCATTCGTGAAACCCACAATGAGGCGAATGGCTATACACAAACCAACGCTATGGTCCAATACACTTACCATCGGTTTAGCAGCAGGTACACTTTTGTCTCGATGTCCACCATAGTTGTGTTGTGTTTATTTCACATACAAATGACATCATGAGACTTTCGTCCGTGTTGCTATAACGACTCCAGGCATATTGAGGTGGTACGTCACTGAGTCGAGTCCAGGCCAGGCTACGACCAACAATCGTCCATGAACAACCTCGCCCTCCAGATCAGGTCATCTGCTTCACCAAAGATCACTTTTTCTCATAACTCTCATTCTGTGAACAGTACAAGGTCTTATCTGTAATTACTCACGATTCCTTTTGCTTTTAATTACATTTTTTTGAATTGCAATTTTCTTCATTGTTTATTGATGTTGTGCTGCTCTTAGGTGTGCTTAAAAGTGCCATTTAAATACACGTTACTATTGGCCATTGAGCTAATATTTGAAGAATAGGCCTGAATGGAAAATGGGCTTTAATTCAAGTTAGATTCTAAAAATTGTGAAACACTCTGATGGAAAACCTGGTGTTAGTTTTTCTCACAAACCTTCTTGTGGTTTGTTGCGACTTTTGCGTCTCCATCCTCTTCTTTGGTGTTTTTCTCTCAAACTTTTCCTTCGCGCTTTCCTGTCCGTCCTGTCGTGGAAATCGAAGCCTCGGATGGTGCTCGGAGTCCGGCGGCGCCTCGTCCACAACAAAACACATATTAGCATTAGAGAGCAAACTAACACATTAGTGTGCGGCTCATCTGATGGGACGGGCCGCTCGGAGCGATCAGTCATCCGGCGGGGGGACAAACACAATTACAGCAAAGCAATAAGAGAGGAAAAAAACCCAGTGAGAAACTCCTGACCTCTGCATCTCAGCTCCATTTAAATGTTTGATGTCTCATTGAATTAGTATCACAGTGTGAAAGACAAAGCTAATGGAAATGAGCCACAGACAGGCCATACTGCTGATTGGGCCAGATATAATTAGAATAATATCACGTCCGGCGTTAATAACAAGGAAAGGAAATAAATAACGGGCAGATCAGTTAATAGCTGCCGCGCTAAACTGGCTGCGTTTAAATATGCCGAGGCCAGCGCTTCTTCCTGTTTACTCATGGGCCGCTGATCGCCTGAATATTGATGTGGCGGAGCGATCGGCAGTGAAGGATCCTCCGCTCTCAGCTCGGGTGGTGGTGGTGGTGGGCTGTTTCATCCTGATTATTCATCTTGATAAATACATAAGGACGGTCAAAATTATGGCTGTTTTTCAGCCGGCACTGCTTCATCCTGGGTGTGAATTAGCTCTGCTGATAGATGGGAGACGCAGCCTGGCCGCTAAACTCCTCGGCGGATCCTTGGGTTTATTTTCTGCCTCCACAAATATTAATTTACCGACTGACAGGAGTGAAGATGTGGTTTTGTTTTGAACGGCTTTAATTGTTTTCCCTCCCTGGGGAAATTATTATTTGTCATTTTTAGGAAATTATCAGGAAACAGCAGCAGCAGAAAAGAAACTAATAAACTCAGAGAAGCGTCCAGATGGATTAGAAGGAACTCTCATTTCTTAAAGTTTAAAACCATAGATATAAATCCTCCTAAGCTCTTATGCATGGAGCAACGACTGATTATGGAGTTAGATGTTATTTGACAGTCAAACAGTGTTGTTATTAATGTCTCCCATCAGTTCAGGGTTACTTTCACACCTCTTCCCATGGAGTTGCATCCAACATGTCAGAGTTAGATATCAGGTTTTTTTAATAGTCTAGAGCTGCCTTTATGTACGTAAGAGGAAAAATAACCAATTATATCAAAACATTCACAAAAGAAAATCGATTTCACAGATGTGTCACATTTTTTCCTAACAGTGACAACAACACAGAAACGGATATAATTCAAAGGTAAGTATATTCTGTGTCTGTAGCATTAACTAATCTAACCGCTTCACGTTCACCCAAACGTGACCGTTTGTACCCAGAAACACGAGTTCGTGATTCTTTGCTGTGTCGGATTATCGTCCCAGTCTCTGCTCCTCTCAACATATAAGTTCAATAATCATTTCCTAAACACCAGCAGTTCTGGTTTCTGGCTCTTCACCTACTTTGGAGATGACTTTGAATCCTGAAGTGGTTAATCTCAACACCAGCAGCTCATTAGTGACTCGTCTAAGGTTGGGTTGGGTTCTGTTTCAGCCAGGAAATCAGAGCCACGGGGTGTCGTTCCAATATGCACATGAAGAAATAGTAGAACACAGAAACGTAGGTTAGATTACAGCTAATGCTAACTTGGTGAACGGTCAGATGTCAGGGTGTTAAACATAAGAACATTTGTGTGGTGTTGCGTGATTGCCACTTTCAGCTCGAGACTCGAGGTGGGGGAATGAGCCAATCAATAATATCGATACTGATGTGAATGGATGTAGCCCGCTCAATTGGGTTAAATTCGTTTAGTTTTTGTTTTTCAAAATTAAACATTGCTATGAAAAACATCTGAACTGTTTTGTGCTGACTGTCACATGTGTTTCGTTTATGGCACATTTAAAGTTGAGCCAGAGTGCTTCAGAGACGGGCACAATTACATTCCAGCCTTACTAAAATAAAATGATTTTCTCTTTTAACATTTAAATGTTAATTTAAATGTTAATATACTAGAAATTTAAACATGCTAGGGCCCCTCCTACACATAATGTGTATTTTGTCTATTTTGACCATATATTTAATATTTAACAAATAATGTATTATAATCACGTACTGTTTATGAAACACCCCTCCCTTTCACAATGGTTCATTCCACCCGTCCATCCAAGCTACGGTCGCTAGCATAGCGTCTCTTGCTATGATGCAGCTCAGACAGTGACAAACGCAGGTGAGAGAGCATTCAGTAAGCTGAAACTGATTAAAAACTATCTGAGGTCTGCTATGTTGCAAGATAGACTTTGTCACCTAGCCATGTTATCCATTGAAAGCAAACTGGCAAGAAAGCTGAACTTTGAGGATTTGATTCATAATTTTGCCAGCAGAAAGCTACGCCCCCGGGCCATTATATAGTGATGTCGAACATAACTTTGTTAGACATGGAAAACAAACAGTCAAGTCTGGTTCAATACCAGTACCAGTTGTTTAGTCCTGGACTGGTTTAGGCCTGGCATTACTGATGTGTCTTGGTTTTGAGCCCTTTTGGCATAGCAGCCCTGGACTGATTTAGCTATGGGTTAGTTCTAGCTGATGTTTCGTGATTTATCAGTTTGACCCAGCTAAAGCTTGTTCTTGTAAGGTATATATCATTATTGTGTACAATATGTTCTGTTGTGCTTGTAATTAAGATAATAAATGTTCTCCCTTTTATGTAAACAAGTACATATTTCCATAGTTTTTTCTTTTTTCTTGTATTTGTAGGCTTTGTACTCATCTTTAGACATTTTAACTATGCAATGTTTTTTTTTTTTTTTTTTTTTTTTTTTTATCCGGGG